>JAODOY010000014.1:743010-758473 GCA_025399855.1 Forbesichthys papilliferus | reverse complement strand
TGTGTGTGTGTGTGTGTGCGTGTGCATGTGTGTGTGTGTGTGCATGTGTGTGCATGCGTGTATGTGTGTGAGTGTGCGTGTGCATGCGTGTGTGTTCGTGTGTGTGCGTGTGTGTGTGTGCATGCGTGTGTGTGCATGTGTGTGCATGTGTGCATGTGTGTGTGTGCATATGTGTGTGTGTGTGCGTGTTCATGTGTGTGTGTGCGTGTGTGTGTGTGCATGCGTGTGTGTGCATGTGTGTGCATGTGTGTGTGTGTGTGCGTGTGCTTGTTCATGCGTGTGTGTTTCTCCCGGCTGGTGGTGGAGGACTCCTTTCTTCTCTACGTGTGGCCAGAGAAGGGCCAGGTAGAATGCTGACTCTGTATGATAAGGGTCTGCACATCAAGATGGGCTCCAGGAGTCACCGCCGAGGGCCTCGCCAGGCGCAGCTCTGTTCTTGTCACTTTGTACCTCCATCTTTGATGGCGTTGCCGTCGTCGCCTTATGGTGACTGCACACCTCGTTACAGATGATCTCATATACCTGCATTTCATGGTGCAAATGCCACATAATCTAAAGGTGTGGTGTGTGTGTGTGTGTGTGCGCACGGTAACCTACTGCTGACAAATGTGTTCATGTATCATATGTGGGTTTTGTTGTTAACATGAGGATGATGTGGAGTTTGATGCTTGCTGTCATCATAAGTGAAAATAAGGAACACTGTTAACAAGCAGGCATTTCTTCTGTTTGTTGTGGGCACTGACAGCCAAGTGTTTCCATGGCCACATTATGGGATACAGCAAGTAAATGAAGTATTGAACATGTCACCATTTTTAAATGGTCATTTTTTACTTATCAATACTGATGGAATTGATTCAATTATTGTTTCAATACTTATTTTACTGACTATACTGTAGATGTAAGTCTATACTGTACTATATAAATACAACTGACTTTATTATTACAATGCTGATGAAAGATTTTGTAAAAGCAATTAAGCATATCAACACTGTAGGTTAATTATACTGTAGAAGCATAGTGTATTTATTTTTTTATTTTTTTATTTAACCAGGCAATCTCACTGAGATTTAAATCTATTTTTCAGGAGAGACCTGGCCACGAAGTAGCTTCAAGTATATCTGATGCAAGTTAGTAAATAGTTATTCAGTATATCTGTTATATATTATATGCGGTTTTCATTTCAACTAACATATATGTATTTAATGGTATTCATATAATTGCTGCATATCCGACATGATCCTGCTCTTATAATTAAAGCACTTTATTATTTAAGCTATTAGCAACTTTGACGATTTATTGATCTATTATTAATGTACTCTTATGTCCGGTGATGAGAATATGCTGTCAAGATGCTGTCATTAAAATCTAATGTTTTGCTTAGTGTGTAGCATATTCAGCTAAATCGTTCAGGGTTGAAGTGTCTACTAAACTGTAAATAATATAAATATAATCTAATCTAAATATCACATTAAAAGCAACTGCTACAGTGTATGCTACAATGTAATTGTAAGATGTTTTGAATATAATTAGTCTTTTTTACTCTGTAAATATAAATCATGGAAGAAGCGTAGAAGCGTCTGATAATCTCTGTAAATGTAAATAACGTAATTGTAAATCATTTTGGCTAGAAGCGTCTGATAATCTCTGTAAATGTAAATAACGTAATTGTAAATCACCAGACTATGGCCCTATGCCCCGACAGAGCCGAGGCCGTCCCTTCTGGTCCCATCAGTTTAACACGGCCCCTCCACAGGTGCCTGTCGCGCCGGGGCCTCAGAGTGACGGGGGCCATCACAACACATCACGGCACCGGCCCGCGACGACTGGACGCCCAGCCTGTGCCCGTGCAACTGTGTGCCCCGGAGCGGAGAGAGGAGAGGGAGAGCAGGGATACTTAGATCATGAGCTCCGTGCCAGGGATGGCTTTCTTACGGGGCGGGCACTTTGTGCTCGTGTGGGCTCCTGCTGGGTACTTTGTACGGTGGAGAAGGGAGAGATGCTCGAATGGGAAGGGGAGGAATGGAAGCTCAGGGGGGTTTTGTCATGAGGGGGAAGGATCACGTATACATCATTGTAAAACACGATTTGGGTTCAACCTTTAGCCAAGTTAAGGCGCCTTGTTACTGTAGTGTAAAATGCTTATAGGCTGGGTTATTTTAGCTAATTGGACCGCCACTCAGATCAATACCAAGTGGAGCGGGAATTGCGGGAATTTGCATTTTGTGTTGCATTTGTTCCCGAAGCAGCAGTAGAGCGAGACAACGAGCAGCACTTTTCACACGAGGGCTTGTGCTGCTATAGAGACCAATGACCTTGGGTCAGCCAAATTATAATGCAAGGGGAAAATAGGAAGAGACTTTGTGCAGGACCCACCAAGGGATCAGTGCAACCCATCTGGGCCAGTAAGGGTGCAACGGGTGACACTATAACCGGTCACCTATCAAACTATTAAAAATGCTTTTATAAGACAGAACAAATAGCATTTATATTCAGCTGAATATAATTCATTTCTATTTCTATTCATGTTTCATTCATTATGTTTCATTTTCCATCTCCCTGTTGTTGCTATCCAAACTGTTCTGCCAAAAACCCTCTCGTCGCCATGGCACTCCGGGCCTCCGTTTTTGACTGACAACTTGATGGATTATTTTATGACAGCGTTTGTGGAGGAAAGCTTGGTGAGGGCCGATACTGGGAAGTGGGCGAGGGATGTGAACACATGCGCGTGCACGCACACACACACGCATACGCACTCGCACACACACACACCCTGAGGTTGTTCGACACATGCATCAGCTGGGTAGTGAACGTGTATTTCAGCTGGTGGATAATGTGTGTGTGTGTGTGTGTGTGTGTGTGTGAGAGAGAGAGAGAGAGAGAGCTTTGGAGGCAGTATCTCCCAAACACTGCAGGAAGGTGTGCGTAGGGCCGCAGGAGAAGGCCCACTCCATTTGCCTTCTCTACGGACCGAAAATTTGTGTCAATGTAGCCTGAGATTGCTCCGGGCGTTTTATTTATCATCGTAATTTTCATCCTCCATACCCGAGAGACACTGTTCTGTGAGCATAGTGACATGCTAGTTTAGCGTGAACAGCAAGGTAGATGAAAATAGATTAACGGCATCGGATGGGATAGCTGCGAAACGTTTGAGAACAGACACAAGGAGGGAGTTCTTAGTGAACACGAACATGGACGCTGAACTAAGAGTAATCGATTAGATCTAACGATCACAATCACCAATGGAATTTTGAAATGTTCAGCGGTCACATGGTTCACGGTGGCCCAGTGGGTAGCACTGTGACCTGACAGCCAGAAGGTCCCGGGTTTGAACCCTGGTTGTCCCGGCCTTTCTGTGTGGAGTTTGCATGTTCTCCCCGTGTGTGTGTGGGTTTCCTCCTATCTAAAAACATTTAGACACGTTAGGTTCACCCTCCAGCCAGTGCCATCTGACCAGTGACACTACTAGCTTACTCCTTCTGTCTATTTTACTGTTATAATATTTTAAATCAGCTGCTCTGGTGTTAGCGTTTCACTTCATTTAGATTGGAAGTCAGTAATACCGAATCGGAAATATCGACTTCTGACCTGCAATGAATCGCAGCATCATCATGTCAACAGGAGCTGGCCAGCTATCTCTGCCATGCCCCTTGACCTTTCCACTGCTGTGAACAAAACAACATAAACATGTGTTGTACATATTCTGTAGCTCTGTAATAAGGTCAACACCCACAACAAGAGATGCCAGAGTTTTATACCATAGCTCTTTTTAAAGGGGAAACAACGCTAAAGTTTCAGAACAAGGTTCTACTTGATGAGCGTCAGACCATAAACACTCCCTGAATATCTGCAGAATTTCTAGCTTCTCCATCAATTAGTCTTCATGTTTCAAACGTCATTAATTAAAGGAGTCATTTTATGCTCCTTTTCACTTGTTGACGCAGTTCCTTGACTTCTCAATGCAATGTAGTTGACAAGCTTATGTGAAAATACCATAATAATTTAATTTAAATTGAACAAGACACTGCCCACCCCACCCTGCCTTCCACATGGCTGTGTTGACTTGAGGCTCCGACTGCTTTACTGCTGACTGCTAGTACTCAAACGCAGTTTGAACGGGAGGCAGAATGTTGTTGTTGTTTGTTTAGTCACACAGCCCTGTGAAGGAACAGGGGTTTTATGTTTTGATACCCTGCTAACCAGCTGCTAACCAGCTGCTAACCAGCTGCTAACCAGCTGCTGGACCAGCATGAATTCCATGCTGGTCCAGGCTGGTTAATACTGGTTAGTGCTGGGGTAGTGCTGGTCCAGGCTGGTTCATACTGGTTAGTGCTGGGGTAGTGCTGGTCTAGCTGGTATTCCAGCACACCAGAAAACAGCATGGGATGCTGGGGTACCAGCAAACCAGCATTCCATGCTGGTTCCAGCATGGAAACATACCTTTTGCTGGTGACCAGCATTGCTGGATTTTTTAGCAGGGAACCAGCTATGTATCTACTAAGCACATTATTTCATGAATGAAGGTTAATAAGTTCTACCGTAGCACAACATCGCAGTCATCCTGGCCCGCCAAACAGTCATGTACCCATAAGCACGTATTAATTAATGAACGAAGGGTTACGTAGAACGAAACCGCAGCCGTTCTTGCCACTACAGGGCTGTGATTGGTAGGTGGCTATAGCTGCCTCTTTTCCTTTTATGGCGGGCCCGCCCATGTTTGTCCACACGAGCGTCACCCTTTGGAGGTCCCAAGGTAGCTGGCATGCCAGGTAACTGCTGGGGTGTGGTCGATGCATGTCGTGTCACAACACACGTCAATGAGCAGACACACAGACAACATCTGGCTCAATCTGGACCAGAATGCACAGAGGTTCTCTGACTTTGAAAACCAAATCAGACATTCTTTGTGTTCAATTGTGTTTTTCTATGCTGTACACTAAATAATAGGACCTAACTGTGATGAGACGCGTCGATGCAGGTGTGGATATTGACAGAATTCCCAATATCTGCAATTTATGGGTTGAAAATGTCTCTACATGACCAATCCATTTAATATCGCTGGCTTACTTTTGGAACACTCTTGCTTCATCAAATTCAAATGTTCTTGTCAATTCAAACAACATCTTTGCTACACATGTTACAATTTTATATGTTACAATATGCATTTCATCCTTATAAGATGTTTCTGTATAACAAACAATCGTCGTTCATTTGTCAATGGACAGCGTAACATTTGCTACTCCATCACTGACTGGTTTTCTGTGTTGCCGTTAGTTACCGGGCGACTACGCCTGAGTGTAGTCAGGCCAATGTGAATGCTCCATTAGGGAGCATCTGGGGCCCACTTTAAGGTCTGATACTCATCTACCTTCATCGCACTCACACTGAGAAGTGGAGGCTAATCTCTCAAGGCCCCCAACCCCCCTATCACCCCTTCTTCCAATTTCCTATTCCCGTCTCCCCCCCCCCCTCCCCCCCTCGCTCCCTCCCTCCCTCGCTCCCTCCCTCCCCCTCTCCCTCCCCCCCTCTCTCCCTCCCCCCCTCCCTTGCCCTCTTGAGGCCTGCATTAAACATAAAGACTGTGCATGGATGAGCGAGTCAACAAATTACCACAGCCAATAAATGGTGGAAACGATCTGCCCTTCTATGTGCTTCCAGTCTCCGCTCTCTCTCTCTCTCTCTCTCTCTCTCTCTCTCTCTCTCTCTCTCTCTCTCTCTCTCCCTCTGTCCTCTATTAGGTTATTGTCCTATAGGCGTTTAAATAAACATGATGGCAGTCACCCACAATGAGCCTCCTTATTGCATTTAGTTATAGTGTCTCTGGTCTCACTTGGCTGACTGTATCCGTCGGCTCTGGGGACCCCGGACTGCCACGCGTGGAACTGCTGTTGGTCTAACCTTTTGCGAGGGTCTCCTAAGGAGCATGGTGATATTTGCACTCAATAAAATTATGCCTACCAGGAGAATATGCCGCTGACATTTGCCATTTGTCAAGGCGCGGTGGCGGTGGCGTTTTATGAGTCATTAGTGCTCAAACGAGAGTCGAGAGTCTCTTCTCACCGTAGCCTCCGTGTTTCACGGTATAGGTGCAGCCCTCATTTAACTGCTGGGTTACATCAAATGGACCCTATCTTTTGACCCTTGTATCTGCACATACTGTGTCCCCCATCTTGTTCACACTATGAAGACTGTAGTTCATTCCTCTGCGCTGAAGAAACCCCTGCGTGCCAATTACAGACCAAAATAGTTCCTGAACCGAACATCCTTGACACCTTATATTCCAAGGCCGTCTTTTGCTTGAAATCGTCTAGCACCAGAGCTGCGGAGGATGAAGAGTAGCGTTCTGTCCAGAGACTTGAGCCTGTCACACGCCAACAAGCACGGCCACTTGATCTTCCTCACTCTGTCACACTTTATTTATCCTCTTTGTCATCTCATAATGCAAACGTGCTCACTCGCAGACTGAACGCAGGCCTATACTCACATACATGCAGGTGCGTATGTGCGTGTGTGTGTGCGTGTGGGTGTTCGAGCATGTGCGTGTGTGCGCGCGTGTGTGCATGTGTGTGATGTGTGGACATGTTCCATGCCAAGCCACATTGCTAATAATGAGCTGTGTGAGGTTCCTTGCTCAGCTAGCACAATACTACAGTATTAGCTATCCTCAAGGTCTGGGCGCTGCTAGGCTGGAATTGCAGCTGCTCAGGTTTGAAGCAAATGCAGAAGTGCTAACGATTCAGTGGTTCTACTGAATCGAGTCCAAAACAGAACATATTTGGCTGCAATACTAACCTATTATTGAAAAGTATTAAGCATAACAATATATTTAATAACAATTCATGAAAAATGTCTTTACACTTGTTTAGCAATCATTAATGCCAAATAACTAGATATTATCCAACTAAATTGTAATTTGTATTGCTTTATTTTACTTTCTTGTGAGCACAAGATGTAGTTGTGCATGTTTGCAAAACAATAAAATTAAACCTTTTTTGTGTTTCGTTTATTTCATCTCTCTTCAAAAGGAACAAACACAACAAAGGGAAATGAATGCAACAACAAAATCCAAGTTGTCAGTTTAGTTATCTGAAACTATTGCCAGTGTCCTTCCACTTAAGAGCAGCCCCCCCCCCCTCTCTCTCTCTCTCTCTCTCTCTCTCTCTACCGCCACACCACTTTTATACAGCTCCTGGTTTGGGGGCTTACATTGTAATGACTAGGTGCACTCATCGGGATGGGTGGCGGCCGGTGACAGATACATACATTAAAAATCTGCCGCCATTTTCAAGGGGGTGAGACGTGGTGGAGGGATGGGGGGGGGGGGGGATGTGTGAGGGTGGTGGAGAGGAAAGGCAAGGAAGGACTGAGATTAAAGGCAATCTTTGATCTCCTCAATAGGATGAGGGGGGGAGGGGGGCGTGTCTGGATGCTTACTGAGTTCTGGGGAGGAGGACTGTGTTCTTTGTCCCGGCACACAATGAGGGGGTCCGAGAGAGAAAGGGAAGACTTCCCCAACTCGGGATTGACCTTTTGTAGTGTGTGAAATTGTATTTTTTCTTTTCTTCGTTTGTTTTTTGAATGTATGTTTGTGTGTTTGTGTGTTTGTGACTTTGTAGGTAGGTACACAACTCCCAGAATATCGTAGGATTATATAACTTTTATTTAGAGATGGAAATGTACAATGGTATTCTAAAGTTATAACATGTCAATATTTTTTTTTAATGGCCACTTACAGTAAACTCATATGTCTAATTAATATATAATTTATTTGCATATCAACCATATATAAAACTGTGCTTATAATGTAATATAAGAAAATAATAACAATAATAAAATGCTTATAATGTCATAACTTTCATGATTGCTTTTCTATCTCAGAGAGATTGATAATGATGATTCCTGTGTAATTTAACATAAAATCTGACTTAGAGAAAAATCCCCATATTATAAACTAAATGTATTTTTGAATGCTCCGGTCACATACAATAGTCGTATCTTACCTGCTCTCTGAGACCTGACTGCTGTTGGCCGTTAGTACATCTTTTGATTCTCTTTGGGGCCAGTTATTTGTTTGAGTTTAGCGCCCTCTGCAGGAGGTTAGGTTTCCCTTCTCGTAATTCCCTCGGTTAAGGCTACATCGTTTTTTCACTGCAATTAGAGCCCTTTCTACTGTGATTGTCGTGTAATTGAATTGGTTTAAGCCTGTATGATTTCCTTCTGAATATGCCACTCATATTCCAAGCTTGGCTCCAGATCAGAGAAAGCATGTTTCCCAGTAATTAAAGAACCTAAAGGCAGGTGTAGACTATGGAGACCAAGGAACCGTACCCAGATGAATAGGACTGATTAGAGGTTTAGTGAAAATGAGAATTTCTGGCTCAAAGACAAAGTGCAATCTCATTTGACGCTTGTCGGTCAGTAGGGTGGCAATTGACTGTTGCTGATGAGGTAACAAGGCCTCAAAATAATTTTCCACATTCATCACTTTCACAAAGGAACCTCGGTCTCCATGTCAAAGAACAAAAAGAAAATGCAATACTAAAAATAAGTAATCCAAAAAATACAAGTGAAAATGTGAAAATGTCTCTCAGTTTTAGGAGGGGATGAAGGCTCATTGAGCTAGGCAGAAAATAGACAATTTCAAATTAGGGGAATGTGGCAGAAGATGGTGTAGATGTAGGTATAAATGTGAAATTGACACATTTTGCATGTTTAATTGTCAATTTGTGGTAGAAATTCTCCCTCTTAACTACAATTAATTTGTTGCCTGAAACAATTTGTAGTGTTTCACCGTATTTACAGTTAAGAACATAATAATAATTATTATTAATATCATTATTAATATTATTATTATTAGTAGTAGTAGTAGTAGTAGTAGTATTTTAAAGCACTTTTCTGTTTCTGTTCTAAAAAAGAAAAAAGTAGACTCTATTTTTATGTATCTCAGTGTTCATATTTTGGTCTTTAGTGAACGACAGCTGTGGCCAGGTCAAGGTTACCGAGAGACTCCTCTCGGACGTATGCCAAAACCTTGAGTGGAAAATGAGACTTTTTCCCTCATCATTGAGACTGAATAGAGTTTAATCAACACATTATGCCAGTTGTTAATTGCTTTAGTCGCCTGCTGCTAAAATAATTTGCTACTTTTTATTGTAGTAGTAGCCATCTGTTTTCCAACGCAGGGACAAGATTAGGCCTGGTCCTGGGGTGGATGTTGACATGAGATACAGGCTGCTAATTTGCACCAGCATCACCTTATTTATGAGGCTAAGAATGTGTCGAAAGGTGGGACCATGTGACATTAACAACAAACAAAAGCTAAAAAAGCTATATCAAAAGCTGTTTGTGCAGACAAACATGTATGAATACAAATGTTTTAACAGATAAAGATACTAAACCGCTTTTGAAAGGGGTTTAGTCAGCAGTGAGCAAACCTATTCTATGCTTTGGTTGATAAAAACAACACCCCCAAACATGTTAGGGGTTAAATGCAGAGAACAAAATTAGCTACATGCATGTGTATGTGACAATAAAAGCACCTTCACTCCCACGGATGTTTAGAAATATATTTGCTGATTAGACCTGTCTGGTTTTGAACTATATTCAAAGGAAATAAACAGTGTATGACAGTTGTTCCACCTTTACAAGTACAACAAAACTGAGAGGACAGTCAGAGAGAGAGAAAAAAAAGTTGGGTAAATCTAAAAATATATGTATGTTAACTAAAACATCTGTATTAGTGGACAGGCACATTAAAGGTGCAATGATGAACATTTATATGGCAACTATGTTCTATGTTAAGATAAGAGAATGACAACAGACTCCATTTGTGTATTGTAATTAATGTGCCTCTGTTTTTGATTTTCAGCCAGTCCTGTATGCTATGTGTGTGTGTGTGTGCGTGTGTGTGTGTGCATGTGTGCATGTGTGCGTGTGTGCGTGTGTGCGTGTGTGTGTGTGTGTGTGTGTGTGTGTGTGTGTGTGTTTGGCCCACAAAGCATTTTGTTTCGGTCTGAGATGCTGGTGCACTTAGTGTGACATCTAGCGGCAGAAAGTAATATAGCAGCATGTAAACCATTTCGTGCTGCATAACTTTGAAAAATGGTGCGTTCAAATGGGGTCGTGTTTACCACTTTCACGAGAAGAGTCCAAATGAACGCCACCCTTTGTGGTATTCACAAGATCATGAGTGGAAATCATCTTAAAGCGCAGAGTTCGACATGTTGTGACGTGTTTCCAGAGTTTTTTTCAGAAAAAGGCAGAATTGCAGGATATAACAGTTAATATAGGCTACCGGTACAATACAAATAGGCTATTATCTGACATAATATACTGGCTGGCAATAAAAAATAACAAGTTATATACAGTATATTATATAATATATGTCCCCCTTTTGGTTTCATCCCGTTCCTCCGTATGCTGTTGAAATACAAAGAGCCGGTAAGTCAGATCTAGTCAGATCTAAGTAATTCGGGGTCCATGTCACCGTTGCCTAGTAACGGTCTCCACATGACTCCCCCGCTTGAACGCAAGGCTTCAGTGTACACGACTTCGCATGTCGTAGTCATGAGCTCACAAGTTCCATCTGAACGCAGCAATATACACAGAAGTCTAGGCGCAAAAACTGTGATTACCCACAACTGCACAGCAGTTATGCGTTTGATTCGTCTTGGCTGCTGTGTAGTTTTTAATCCTGAGCATGTGATGCCCGGAGCTATATATGTGCTTATTATCGTGTTGCAAGTGTGAAATGAGTATAATTACGATATACATGGCACAGTAAATATATGTAGTAGGAAACTTTCCAATAGAAAGCCGAAGTCACTTCCACATTATGGGACCTTAGTTTGGAAAAAATATAGCATATATATATATTATATATATATATATATATAACAGCGGGAATACAATTATTTTTCGATCCCGTTTGAATTGTGACACGAAGTACACATATGATGTTTGTCTATTTAAAAGATAATTGTTCAAGTCAAGAACGTTGCAGTTTGTTGTGAAACTATAAAGTAATCTTTAGTTTTGTGTGTAACCGCTCAGTGAACTACAGCTTTGGCCTCACACAACACACGTCACCTTAACAATGCTCTCTTGAGGCTTGTGGATTGTGGCGCGAAAACGCCATGACACTTAACGCTACACAGGGTTTGTAGTCTTATACTTAAAGAAATGCACGATAAACTGACAAATATACGTACTTCTTGTCACAAAGCAGACTAGGATAATAATAAAATAAATAATAAAAAAGTGAATAGGCTCTGTATTATCAACTTTACTGCTGTGTGTTGAGGGTATTACAATTATTCGTTTTTTCTGTTATCTTCTAATATTTTCCAGTATGAACTTTTCTGCCATACAGTAGAATATGAGCAGTGTGTGTGTGAGCTAGATAAGATGCCTGCAAATCATGCACCCAGAACAATCGAGAACAAAGAGGACTTCAGGAATTCAACAAGGTGCTTCAGTGGGGAGAAAAACAAAGAGCAAACGTTAACAGACTATTTTCAGAGAGGGAACAGTGCAAGATTGTTTTGGGTTAATGATGCGGTGTTTGTTGAACTAATGTAATATTTGAATAGTCATGCTTAAAAGGTCTAGTCAGTAATTATGTAGAAAGCTTGTTGATACTTGAACTTGATCAAAACAAAAACACCTCTCCCTAAAATTCCACCGGTTTCTCCATCGGATGCTTCACATTTGAAATGCATTGCCAAGGCTGTGATAGCGTACGGCTGGTGTGGTACGGCCTGCACCACTTTGTTTGTGTTCCCATTTACAGAGCCAGGGCAGTGTAGAATCACCAGGTTGTATGTTCAGCCCACACACAGAACAGACAACAGCCAGGGAATATCCACTCACGGCCCCAGAGTAGATATTCCCTGAATTTCACAAAGAAAATATTTTATCATACAATAGCTGACTATACTTTAAAGCTTTGACTGAGCTGGGGGATCATTGTTTTTATTGGTAACCCAGTAAGCGTACTTACAGTATGTGTGTGTCTGACCTGGATGGATATAAATGGTACACAGACTGCTTTTATATAGTGCTTTTCCAACCTTCCGGCCACTCAAAGCGCTTTACCGTATAGCCTCACATTGACCCATACACATGCAACCATTCATACCCCGATGGTGGTGTCAGCCACGTAAGGAGCCATCAACCACCGGGAGCAGTTTAGGGTCAGGTGCCACGGTGGCCCAATGGGTAGCATTGTGTCCTCACAGCAAGAAGGTACCAAGTTCAGACCCCGATTGGCCCAGCCTTTCTGTGTGGAGTTTGCGGGTTCTTCCCGCGTCTGCGTGGGTTTGCCCCCACTATCAAAAAACATGTTATGTTCACTCTCCAGTCAGTGTAATCTCTGGAGTTGGTCCCTGGGCCCTGCACAGTGGCTGCCCACTGCTTCCTTGAGGGATGGGTTAAATACACAGGATGTAGGTCACTATGTGACAATAAAAACACCTTGACTTTTCTATTAGCACCCAATGCACCAGATTATGATGAGGCTGCTCTTACTGCAGACAGAAGAGGTGATTACTGGCTCTGTGACTACGTGTCTCCAGCCAGAGGTTCAGCGATGACGTGGTGTCGGGAGGGTGCCGAGCCATCAAAGCCATCATGTACTTTAATTACAGGTAATCTCCACACTCACACACGCTCATACGCTCCTCCCTAATTACCAAAGTGCCTCAATTACGTCTCAAATAAGCACCGGGCACGCACAAGGGAGAGATGGGGAAATTACAACAGAGAGGGTAAAAACAACAGGCCCCTGGACGAGCCGCGCTATTCGGAGGCAATTAAAAGACAAAAAAACTGCTTCGCCGCGCGGGGCGAAAATGACAGACAGGAGGAGGAAGCTCTTTGATGCGCCGGTTCTGAGCTAAGTGGCGCTGAAGAGGGGACAGTTGAGGCGAAGTGAGGTATAAAAGGCATTTGATTGGCGAGAGTGCAAGACAAGAGGGCTGATGTCACACTGTTTCCCCAAGGGGCCCGTGCGGGAGTGGGCCCTCCATCATCCACGGGCTGAAATGTGCTAGTAAGTAGACGTCCTACAGGCAGACAATTCCCTGTACTGCCCCCCCCCCCCCTTCCCCACACACCCACACAGTGTTCTTTATCCGCCCGGCCCCGTACACACATTGGCAACTGTGAAACTTACTGGGCTTTTGAGGGTATACAAATGAAGGCCCCCGTCTTATTAAATGGGCTAATTCTGTGGCTAACGAGCGC
Organism: Forbesichthys papilliferus; assembly: GCA_025399855.1. Taxonomy (NCBI): domain Eukaryota; kingdom Metazoa; phylum Chordata; class Actinopteri; order Percopsiformes; family Amblyopsidae; genus Forbesichthys; species Forbesichthys papilliferus. Next base: position 745,231 of record JAODOY010000014.1, on the reverse strand, counting down.
CCCTGTTAAGGCATAATGCACAGGCGGTATTAATGGGAGTACATTTTGTCAATTAGCTTAAATGTAACCCTCTGATTCAGCTACAGAGGAACACGAGGAGAGGGGATGAAATGAGAAGTCGTTGCACTGTGTGTGTTTCTATCCTCAGTGTTCTTGACCTGTGCTCAAGGTATGAAGCTTAATGTACACGTACGTGTAGGTCAGCCATGTCTAACCTACTAGCTTCATACCTTGACCTTAACATACATACACAAATAAACATGAAAAAATTATATTAAATAATAATCATAAAAAAGTAATTAAGGCAACTTGCGGCACCCCAGGGGGTTCCAACCCACCTACAGTAATGTAAAAGACTGACATAGCATTGTATGTCCAGCAGATGGCAGTGTTAGCCAAGCTATTAGAAGGAGTTTTAAGTTAAATTGCAAAGTAAATGACCGCCAATCTCTATTTTAGGACTTCGATGCATTTTATAAACCTGCTGCTGATAGTGTGGCCTGAGTAGGTTAGACATGGCTGACCTACACGTACGTGTACATTATTGAATTGGATCAGCCCCATGGATCGGTTACAACTGTCCAATTGTCACCAATGTCCAGCTATAAAAGTCAGTATCGGACTGATTTCCGATCTCAGTATCGTATCGGAGCCATCCCTAGTTGCAAATAAATGCTAGTTTGTGTTATCAACAAATTATTTCATTTGTAATATTCTATACATTATTTTTTGTGTTAGTATTGTTGTGGTAGTCCAGGGATATCATCTGAGTATCAACTTCTCCTTTGTTGCTGTCTTGTGTGCAAGAAGTTGGATGTGACAGTTGCTGTTAGTATTTGTCCCGCCCCTTCACCGCTGCGATTCGACAGCCGGGGAAACAGTGACAGTGATGGGCAAGGCGTTTCACCCGAAGTTGAACATTCAACTTGAAAAAAGCACCCACATTTTGCGCCAAGGGCTGGTAGAGCTGAACTTTGGTTTATATTAAAAAATAGGCAGCCTTAGCGCTTAAAAGGTTTTTGGTGGACACAGGCCTCGAGGTGCTGTTGCTTAGTGACATCTAGTGGCAGATAAGAACATATACACTACATTCACATTAAACATAGGCCTAATATATTTGGGATGGTGTGGTTTCATTAGCGCCCCATAGCCACTATAATGCTTTATATTTAGCATAAACGTGGAGCGATAGCTCAATCAAGCACAATAGTTCAGGCAGGCCATGATACCCCGCCCGACCACGTAATCTCAATTGCCATCTGATCACAATCAGCTCACTGCCCACCTGATCTCAGTGACCAGACTGCTCAGATGATCAGGTCAAATCAAAGGATTGGCCAAACTAGTCAGGGCGCTGATTTAAGCGTCTTTAGCCTACACCCATTTTTGGCACTTCCTCTGCCAGCATTTTTGCATCCAGCCACCTCCCCCCCCCCCCCTCCTTTAATGCGGTGTTTGATTACTTAATGTCACTGTATTGTAAATGAGGCTTGTTCTGTCCTGTACCATGGGGGGTCTTTTTACAGCTCTCCCTGCCTTGGGCTTTCCATGTACGCACATGGAAAGAGCTTTCCTTGTATGCTCATTAAAGGACAGGGAGCTCCCAGAACAGCCACACCTCCAAATATAAATAAAATACATATTTTGACTACAGTGGTCCTGACTGAACTACGGTTTTTATCACCGAAATCAATAACGTCATTGTTCTGTATATTGCAATGACGCAAACTAGAATTTTATCATTAGATTTTCCAGATAAATATGATATAAAATACTAATTATAATAATGTAATAATGAGTGTTTACCTTTGAGCTTAAAGAGCATGAGAGGTTGAAGAAGTCTACACTGAGGTAGATATAACTCCAGGGCTGGAACCCATGACCCTCTGGTTTGGAGTCAAACGCCCACTATGAAAGGTGCATGCACATTATGATGTACAACAAACAAACAGAACCAATCATACACGCAGTTTCTTGATAGATGCCCATACAGAATAGGCCTTTATTAGAATTACTCATTACTTTATAGAAAGGTAAAGTATTTATAATGTTTTACAAAATATATGTATTTTTTTGGCTCCACACAACCACATAAGATAGATATAACACTGATAAATAAATTATTAACATAATTTAAATGTAATAAATATTACATTCTCAGTCATGAATATTTAATCTACAACTTCCTTTCATTTGCATATAATTAAAAAGTATAAAGTGA
>JAODOY010000014.1:730959-742910 GCA_025399855.1 Forbesichthys papilliferus | reverse complement strand
TATACACACACACATACACTTTAATATAATATACTTTCTCCCACAGTATTAATGTTGTCCCCATTTATTTTAGCCACAGGTGTTCTTCTAACTGAGGCTTGATTTCTCTAATGAATATTAATGCCTTCAAATTGGCCGGCCAGACATTTACCCAAATTGTTTATTAAGGGGTGCAGGATGAGAAGGGATAATGTATTGCAGTATCACAAAGGGCAATCACAAGCATAGTGGTGAATCCTGATACAGCTAATTAAGCTAGCCTGGGTAATGGATAATACCACTGTGCCTTATCAAAGAAATCACCTTTCTTCATAAGGAAGGGGTGATTAATGAAGCCCTAAATGAGAGCTGGGAGGTTAATGAACACTGTTATATGGATACTTTCCAGAGTCAAACATGACAGCAAACATAAAAGTTTAAATTAATCATGATACATTTTAACATGAAAAGCCCTAAGATAGTGAGAACTGGCTACTGTCACAATATTCATACAGTATAACACAGATCCACGAATCAGTGAGTTCAGTACATGAAGGTGTATTTATTTGTACAAAACGACAGATGTAAGATACTGCAGTATAGTATATGTATAGTATTTATTTTGTAGCAATTAATGTAGGGGGTAAACAATAGTTAATGATAACCAAACTCAACGACGTGTTACAGATTGATTGCCCTGTACTGTAGATCTATCAAATCTGTTTAATATGGGCTCAATTATACTGACTTACTAATAAATCAGTTAGAATAACCATCACACCCTACAATGACGTGCAACAATATACACACAAATCCTATATCCTTTCAACTAAAGTAAATATCTGTAGTCGTCAAACTCCTTGCTATTTTTCCCTCTCTCAATCTCATTAAATTCCCCACGTATATGATACTGGGGAGATGTGACATTGTGCCAAGGGTACATAGCTTATAGACTCACTGAGCCTTGTGCGACAGATTGCTAAAATACCCCATCAAAAGAGCTTATTATACAAGCTGAGCAAATCGTGCACACGCAAGAGCTTAGCTACTATACCTTTGAGAGGTGCCTGAGAAAGATGTCAGATATCTCTGAAATGAATAAATGTATGCTAGATTTGCGATTAGCAAGGGTCAACAACACACGTCAGCATCATTGCTCGGGCATCAGCTCACTCATCAATGAGGCAAGATAGACAGACTGAGGGCTGTTTGATTGAGCAGGAATGAGCTTCAACACAAAGTCCAAACTATGCAGGAAATGTTAATTATTGTGATTAGTGCTCACATTTGCTGCAGCATGTCTCTCTCTCTCCCCTGCCCCCTCTCTCTCTCTCATTTTGCATTCCCGAGGGTTTCCTCTATCCTCATCACCTTCTCACCATACACAGCAGAATAATAAGCATCTTCCTCTGTCAACTCCACACAAACTCGTGTTCTTTCTGATTTGCTGCAGCTCCTAAAAGCAATATTTTGCTATAGCTTTAACATAAGGTTTAATAATAATGTGTATTTCATATTGCTATGAATCTATGAGAAACAAAATATGACCAAAAATGCATCTAAACTTAATAGCAAAGCATACATGATGAGTTGATCTATTCTTGAGTAAATACTGAAATATGCAAATATGTTTACACAGTTAAATAAAAATAATGAATATGACTAAAGGCTCTGATTTACATATTTAATTGATAAACATAACGTTTTATGTATTACCATATCTATGTAGTCTATTGTGAAGGTATTCAAAATGCATATATACCCGTTCTCTGTTTCATTGGTAACACAGTGATGGTTGAATGTTCCAAACATTTGAACTCCAAGAATTCCATAGAGGAGCAGAAAAAACAGCAGGAAAATAGACACGCTCCATATCTGTTCGCCCGACCGCCTAGAGACAAAGCAAAATGAGGTGTGGTGTTATTAAAACAGACAAAGAGACAGACAGTCATATTTATAGGAAAGTAAGACAGACTACACACTGTGCATTTGGCTTTCCTATAGTGCTGATGTAGTCCTGTTTTTTCCATCTCAGGAATATTAACACATTTAGATCGGTGGTTTCCAAATAAAAATTGGAAATGCTTTAATTTCATCACGTTTGTATTATTGCAATGCTATAATTATACATGCTTGAATTTGCATAAGGCCCTTCATTGGCTTCATATCAGTTTTAGAGTAATTTAAAAAATCTAGGTAATTACTTTTAGAGCCCTGCATGATCAAGCTCCTACTTACATTCTGGACATACATGCAAATATGTCTGTTCGGTCTCTAAGGTCTTTGACCAAAAACGGTTCCAAGAACACATTTTAGGTCGAGAGATGATTGTGCTTTTAGTGCAGTGGCTCAGTGTGTGGAACACTCTCTACCCTTGGCATTGAGAGCCATAGATTATGTTGGCATTTTTAAACAACACCTGAAGGCACATATTTTTAGGCAAGCTTTTAATTAGCAGCAGTGTTATGGTCTTTCTTTTATACTTTATTTTCTGCTGTGTTGGATTTGAATTGTTCTCTGCATTTACTGTAAAGCATTTTGTGACCCTTGTTTGTAAAATGTGCTCTATAAACGAATTTGACTTACAGTGTTTGTTAAAATAGCACTTTGTACATGTGATGTCTATACTTAGTATAAATAAATACAATAAAGCATATTAGCATTACTTGGCAGTGCTACTGTAGCGTAATACTTAAGGATGTTGGTGATGCGTGAGCGGGGAAGCTCAAAGCGGAAGTAGATCCTGAAGGCCCGGATCATAATGAGAGCTCTGGGAATCCTCAGCATTCCCCATGGGGACATCTGATCGACGGCCTCCGCTATCTCAAACACCTGAGATAAGGAGCAGTGGATGATTAATGGGAGTCGATTCATCATCGTGGCCTCGAGGTGAGCATGAAGTAATAGCTTCTAAACATGACAAGGACCTGTAGCACCAGTGACACCCAGATGAAGAAAACCATGAATCCGTCAAACACGCACCAGCGGTCCTTCAGGTAGGAGTTATCCCCCTTGGAGAGAGCACAGGAGAAATCTGAGCCTTATAATACCTTGGTTACTGTGCATGGTGGAAAGAGTTTGATTTGATTAAATGTACACCCACACCAACAGATAAAAAATGCATTTCTTGTAAAGTTGAGAGGCTGTAATTAGCGGAGCATTTGGTGGTTAAAAATAAAATGTCTGTCAAGGTGTTCTTCATGACCAAAAATGTAAGCAGGGAAAAACATATACAGTAAATGGATAACAGAACAGCCAGTGTCAGGAATAACTCATAAAGTGCCTATAATGACGGTACATAGAACAGCCCCTAGCTATCTCCAAGCAATGGTCCGGTTCCAGGTACCAAAAAGAGAACTTTGTTTTACCACCTCGGCTGGCAATTCCACCGTTACAAGGCCTCAAGACTCGATCATCAAAGTCTCTTTTCTCCGTCTTGGTACCACAGTGGTGGAACGAGCTTTCAGCAACAGTCAGAACTGCGTAAACACGTAGTACCCATCTTTCGGAAAAGACTTAAGACACATCTCTTCACAATCCACCTGGGTACCTTGACAAGCCACCTCGCCACCTTTTAGCACTCTCTCCTATCTAAGAGTGTCATCTCTCATGCTATCAAGTCCTGCACTTACTTCTCAAGCTCTTATCTCACGATTTAAAGAAAATTAAAAATTAAAAATACAATTTTATGCACTTTGTTAGCTAGGCCATTACCTGTTGCACTTTAGTAGCTAGGCCATATATGGTTGACTATGTGATAACGGGTAATATGACATTATGCTGCAATTGTTCTATTTAAAATATTGTTTGCTTATAATTGCTGGTATATGACCTGTCCAACTACTGACAAATGTACTACATGGAAGTCGCTTTGGATAAAAGCGTCTGCCAAATGCCTTAAATGTAAATAATGAGTCAATGGCCACAGATACCCACACATACAGATGTGCATGATGGTTAACAGGACCAGCAATGATTGAATCAGTGAAGCGGGACTACAGTGCTACAATGCCAAGGGGCCAACAACATAGGCAGGCATACTTAATTACCACTTTAGATATCTGTTATCTTAAGGGGACAATATCCCATTGGTTGAAAGGATTAAAATAGATGGGCACACTGACTAGATGGGAATTCTTAGAGAATGGAGATAAGGGTTGGATTTGATTTCACACGGCAATGCTACAGTATATACTGTATGTATGTATATACTGTACTGTATGCCTCATGTTGGCATTTATATAAACAAACTAGCACAATTATAGCTTCCATGGGCCAATCAGGTATATCACCACCAAGGTGAACAATGAATAACTGTGTGCGTGCTTAGTGTTGCCCATGTGGAATGCATCAGTGATGTGAACTACCCTGAAGCTCATATTGCTGCAACTGAGATATACACAAATACGTACGTACAATTTTACATACATTTTACATACATTTTACCTACAATTACAATAATATAAAAACATACATAGAAACAACTCTCATTACCTTGGAACCATTGGGCTTGACGTTGCATGTAAAGACGCGATGATGACTGATGTTTAGCGATGAATACTGATTATCAATTAATCAATAACAGTGCTGAAACCTGACACGCGGGCTATGCTTGTGTTGACACAATCGCAATACATCCATGTGGAATACAGATCATTAGACATATCTCATTTCACAAAAGGGTGATCAATGTGGGTCAACCAACACTTGTCGAATGTCACAAATGTCTAATGTCTAAATTACTCAGTAGTTTGGAAAACACTTATGGTTACTGTACCTGATATTGTCTCTTATCAATGAATTGATCAGGCTGCATGTAGTTTCCATGCCAGAAAAGAAGACTTTTATTTCAGATGCTCATTTCTGGATGTATGTATAGGAAAGTATTATTCTGGTACTTATTCAAACGGCGTTGACTCACCACAAAGTATATCTCAATGTATGAAGCTTATTGGTGTCCAAAACGCAGCCTTTTGGAGTAAATAATTCAGAACCAAGATAATGGAAGATAATTAAAAAGGGCCCACTGTGCTGTACTTGCATTAATGAAAAGATGGAGAAACCTTGCTCATGCTACCTTCTCAACATTATGTCATTGTTACACTTGAAGAATGGGGTTTCTGTTATTTCTAGCAACAAACACACACAGGTGATATTTTAACACTTAATTTGCTCCCATAATAGAGATGTGTGGGTAATAGTTATTGATTTTCACGGTACGTAACAAGTCAGGACAAACACGGCATATAGGCTACAGACACAACTAAACAAACATATTTGTCACAATATTTTTTTTTTACATCTGCAACAATACCATATAAAATAATTTGGATACCATATAAAATACCTAGAACTTTAAAATAAAAAGGTCATACATTAACGATGATAACCAGGGGGTAAAATGTAAGAATCGTAGGCTAAATATCTCAAACGGCACTTCCGCATTCGATTTTAGAAAAAGAGGGAACGATTTTTCACATTTTATGCAGACCAGAACCCAGCGTTCCATGCAGGTCAATGGGAAAGTTTACATGGTTTCACCATACTATTGCCCATTATTTCTTTCTGGAGACATTAATGGGCATTTTGAATATATAACAATAATTCCCAAGCACCTACGATCAATCTGAGGCCACAACGGTATTCCTGCAGCAAACTGTTTTTGAGGTAAATTGACTGTTTCAGGCCGTGCATGGTAGATGTAGCTGTCTGGGCGCTGTTTACAGTACGTCAGCCTCCACAGCAAAATGCCGTTGGAGAGGCGCCCACTCAAGAGACCAGACACGTTTCACTTATGCTTCTATTGAAATGCAGTACAATGCTCCATCTTTCCATAATTACTAAATCTATGAAGGCGTCGTACCTTAATGATCCCTCTGATGTGCATCTTGGCGATCATCTCTGCGGTGTAGAGGAACATGAGCATGGCGTCCAGCGTGAAGGTGACGTACTGTAGCGGAGGATAGTGCTCGAACGTCTTGGGGGTGTTCATGCACACCGAAATTACACTGACGATGGCGCATGCACGTAGCAGGGAGTGCACCCACTGAGCACACAAGATGGAAAGATGGAAAACAAAAATGTAATCTGTTTACTTTCCATATTGGGCTTAAAGGCAGGGTTAGTCATGCTCTAGTCTCACAGAGCCAGCCTTTACTTATATAGTCTATGACAAGTCGAAAGCTCAATGACAAAGTCAGACGTAAAACGCATATACCATATAGCAGGTCATTCTGGAGAAAGCTTGATGATAGCGTGTGTGACATTCTGTACGGAAATACTATGCCTAGAACAGGTTATAAAATACCTGTAAAATCATTGTATGATACTACATTTGACAAAACATGCTTTTAACAATTGAAAGATCTGCTGAGAGAAAAGAACTGGTTCTGTACTACGGTCACATTTGGACAGAAATGTCATACGGGGGAAACACTGCCGCATTCAAAAGCCACCGTCTCAGAAAACCGCAAACTCACTGGCTTGTTGATCCAGAAGATGTCAGCGCTGTCTGTGAGAGTCTCGTCCGGCCCAAAGTCGGTCATGGGCTGGGCCTCGACCCGCGAGCTCTGTTTCCTCTTCAGCATGCTTGGGCTAGCCGTGCTATACAGAGAGTGGATCTGACAAGGACACACGGGGCACCAGAAGGTGACCAAAGCGGACAGCAGAACAGCAGAGCGCTCTGGCAGCATCCGAGTCTGAGCAGTCACAGCCGTGCCGTTTACTACGACGGCGTATAGCTTAGCTTGGTACAGCGCATTTCAAATGCAAATGTAAGTACAGACGTTTGGCTGACCTTGACTGGAGGACATTAGTAATGACGCTTGCCAGAGTGGCGTTAGCATTACACTGTACTGCTCTCCGTGCACATATACACTACCCGGACTTGAATGGCCAGAACAGGGGTTTCAAATCATGGTCTTGCATTGTTGAATGGCCCATGATAGACAACATGGCAACAAATGGGACACAAGACAAGTGTTTTCACAGTGGAACAGCTTTACTAACTTACCATTAGGGAAGATCATCAGTTATGATCTTCACAATACTGGACACACAAGCACCAATTGACCGATCCCAAGACCCACCCCTTTTCGTCTGTCCCCCAACAGTGGAGCCTTGTTTTAATCCAACAGGCCTGTTTGCCTGTTATAGCCTACTATGGTGTTTTGTCCAACTTAAGCCCTTTCACGCATTGTTCCTGGTAAAGTACCTGCATGAAATGCAAGCACAGCTTGTGATTTTCTCAATTCAGACATGCAGCTCCATCCAGGGACATTTACCTCTTGCCCGTTCATACATGCTGTGGTAATAGCAGCCTGGTAGGCCGACAGTATCCAGGACAGTCCAGCAGAGGACAGTAGCTAATGCAACACTTTATGAATGCTGCATATCAACATAAACAAATATAAGTTTTCAGGAGACTTCAGTTTATAGCTTACTTTTGATCTTGCTTTGTGCAATTTGCATTTCTAAATAAAATACGCAGCATATATGTGAATTTGCCATCGCTTACAACTTGTACGCAAATGTTTTAGCTTTGTATTCAAACCAAGACTTAATAATATTTTTTTTCCATTGAATGTCACTAGGGGTTATCAGGCTTTTCTACCCCTGTTCTTGTTCACACATTACCCCATGCAGGAACGGTCCCTTATAATACAGCATATGTGAAAGGGCTCTAAAGTAACTAGGTTGGACAGGTGAAAGGGGCGTGGCTTAGGATCAGTCAATAGGCAGTGCTGTACAATCTTCTATACAGTGTGTGGAAGTCTGCGTGTGTACAGTATGTGTGTGCGTGTGTGTGTGTGTGCGTGCATGTCTGTCTACTCTATGTTTCTGTGTGAGCGTCTGTAAATGAAGGTGTCTGTCTGAGTGTTACTGTTGGTTACCGAACTCTCGACTCAATATGGCGGTAATGCCGAGTACCAATTCACTCAATCGGTGCCAAATGCTGGTATCCAAGAGTGTATCTGGTCGACAGAGTAGGGAGAAAGAGGGAGATCAATATTATGTCATCCCTGCCGCTTGCTCAATGTTTAACACAAATGTGATGCAAAATTCCAATCTGGCCAGGGCAACATGTCTAACCTGTGGAACACTAGATAGTTCTAAAAGCAGAAGCTGCAGCCATGGCAAAAGAAGTTGGACCCTCCATGGACGACGAAGGTTTAAGTGAAAATAAACTACTGAAAAAAGGTACCATTGGGTACCGGTACTGGCTTCTAGGTGCCAGTATTAGATTCGGTTCAAATTTGAACAGTGCCAAACCATATGTATGTCTGTAAATGTGTCTGTATGTCCGTAAATATGCCCGTGACAGTGTGTGTGTGTGCATGTCTGTAAATGTGTCTGTGTGTGCCTGTAAATGTGCCTGTGACAGTGTGTGTGTGTGTGTGTGTGCAGGTAAAAAATAATAATAAAAATAAAAAAATAAACGTGTTTAGGCCATTTCAACACAAGCACGCAAGAAGAAATGACCTTCAATGGAGACAAAGCGCACATACCAAAGGGAAAAGTAAAGCTGAAATTGCTCCAGCACTGCACATAACATGCGATCAGGCATACCCTGCAAATAACACACAACAGTTAGTCAACATCATGGCATATATGGTTTGCAGTACACTACCAACATCTACAGTAGAGACAGGAATGCCCACCACGTCTGACACAGAGGCATTAATGCGAGTGAGTGGCCGAGGTGTTGTGGAAGATGGGTTAGAACACAGGGCCATAGAACTCACTGTGAGGCTCCTCATTGGTGCATTCATCACCAGGTCACAGAGGGGTGCGAGGACCAACCAGAGATGAGAGAGAGAGAGAAGGAGGGAGACAGGGACGTCCTATAGACTCCTCCGAGGGCAGCTGTCAGTGAGCGGTAGCGGTCAAGAGAACAACGAAGAAGAATGGATAGGGACACAACACATATCGACACAATAAAACAGATTTGTGGTCTATAAACAAAGAAATCAGACTAAAATACGGCAATGTGAAAATATATTATTTTTAGACTACTTGCTACTGCGTATGATAATAATACGCTGAATTTCACAACTAGTCTACTGTATTACTGAAAGTAGGTCTACAACTACAGTACAATGCTCACTTTCTTCTTCTTCTAACACAGGGGTTCTAAAACTTTTCAGCTCGCGACCCCCCAAAATAAAAAGTACCAGATACTCGCAACCCGCGCTATCCCCAGAGATGGTATAAGATTAACAGCCATAATATTATTTGATAGCATTTTAATACAGGCTAGTTGCAGAATACATCAAAGCAACGTATAAACTGTACTAATAATAACAATTATGGCTAAACTATTCCATTTTATTAATTTTAAAATGTTATTTCATTTCTGAAAATCATCTTGTGACCCCCTCTTCTGTATCTCGCGACCCCTCGGGGGTCCCGACCCCTAGTTTGAGAGAGAGAGCACAGAGCAAGTGGAATGTCTTACCATCAGTGCAAATTGAACTTGCTTTAAGAATCTAAGTGAGGCACACAAATAAAAACTGCTGTACGTATGAAAAAAGTTTTCAATCTCACACAGGGTAGTTTGTTAAGATGGACAAACATAATTGAGTTGCCCTTCGTATTTCCTTTTAAGCACGCTCCAATAAAAGAACAGGTCCTACTCTAAAACCTTACGTAGTCAGAAGCAATTTGCAAGGTAATTGCTACACTTAGCATATGCTGGTGGAGATTTGAGGAAGAGTGAAAATAAAATGGCAGGGTGTAAGTGCTATAATGTGGGAGTAAGATGACAAGACTACAATTAGTTTCACATTTAGAGAGAGGACATATTCCCGCAGGCAGGACGCAATCACTGGGCAGATTAATTGTAACTGTGGATGTCTGTTAGTTTCAGTAATACCAATAGTCACAGACACTCTTTCTTTCTGAGAGTTCATGGAGAGAAAAACACTGCAAATATATTCTCCATACATGTACTGTATTGTTTTACCTCATCTGGTAGGCATTCCTTTATATAGCTCCTTGGTTTAAAAAATGTCCTTATTCATTGAATGTTTAATAATTCACACACATGCTCAACCCCTGTCCAAATGCAGCCTTTTTTACAGCTCTCATGACTCCGGCCATAGCCACTTCTGAAAACCATAGCCACTTCTGAAAATATAAAATTTGTACCCAGTGCAATAGGGGTTATGTGGTAACATTACATTAGGTTGAACCATTTTTTTTAGTAGTTCCTGGAGGTATCTTAAATAAAATAAGACATATTCCAGCTGATACAGCCCCTAACTGGAAGCGATGAGACCCTCATAGGTGTGTTCACAGGCTAAAAAAAAAAACATGAAACCTCATAGGTGTGTTCACCAGAAAATATTTCACTGAAAACATAATTTTAGGCCTACATTGAATTAATTACTGATAACATTGATGCAAAACCTTTGCCACGTTAGCAGCTTTTAACCAATAAATACAATGACCACAGCAAGGCATGTAAAGGTGAATCCAAAGGCGTGACGTTCAGGAGGATGCCACAACAAAACTACTACCATCCAACTGAACGCATGACATCCAGTGCCAAGGTTACTATGGAAACGGATGGGAGCTAGGTGCTACGGTACAGCGCAAGGCACCTCTTATTTCGTAAACAAAATACCGTAGAAAACAGCAAGCTCGCAACGAAGCTACAGTAAACGACGTACAGCCCTTGCAATAGAAGTCTACAGCTGTACCAACACGTGATGTTGAGGAACGGCTAGGTGATGTGGATCAAGGCCTGTAAGGTCCACTTCCTGGAGAACAGATGCCCCAGCGCAGGAGTAGCCCTTCACAACGACGATGACGCCTTCAGAAATGAACGCAGCAAAGGCAACGGGACGGCGTCGGGGTGAAGACAATGCGAGTCACTTACGTGCGCGGCGTCGGTCCCCGTGTGGTTGGCGTCGGGCCGTTCGTGGCGCCAGCTGTTTCCCGGGGTGTTGTGATCACGCGGTTGTACGCGGGAGCGCGCGCGCGAGCTGCATCAGCAGCGCCGGCGGATGCAGAGGGGTCGCGCGCTCGTATCTCCATGGTAACAGTGTGGCAGGCTCACAGCCAGTAGTAGTGGTACGATTTATACGTTATTTGATTTACTCTGATTTACTTCATTTATGAATGATTACAAAAATATGGAAATTATAAGGTCATTTTTTCTCAATAATGTAATATTACATTTGGGTTACAATGTTACAAGTGTAGGGACTTCAGACCTTCTAATATAGTTCACATTTCAAGATACAGTGAAATTGGGTCTCACTGACAGCAAAGTAACCTTTTTCCACTCAAGAGGATTAATCACCCATGACAAATAAGCAATAATGTTTTTGCTAAGATAATAAGCAAACAAAACATATAGCCTATATTTTATTGCATATGTTGTATGTTTAGCCACTGTGTTATCAATATAGACTGAAATAGTACATGCACTGATAACATTTATGCACCATAAATTGGTCTGTTCAGAATATTAATGTTTCAAAACCAGTTATGTCTCAATTACTGCATGCCACATCAGAGTCAACAGTGACTGGAGGATGTTCCTTGTACATTAGCTCCAGAGTTATATGAATCATTTGTGTACAAATATGCTATATATTGTTTTATGCTGCCAATGTTCTGGTCATATTTCCACAACCACTAGACCTGAGTATACAGAACTGTCCATTTGTAGTGTTGCAATGTGGACACACGGGATTAGAATGGATTAGCGCCTACTGTATATTTCACTGAGGAGAATATGATAAAATTGAAATTCAGTAGTGGTCCCATCAAAAAGCATATGATCCGTTTCGGTCCGCGAAAACTATAACATTATAACACTGTACCATTAATGTTAGCTTGGTCAGCTGTCTCAATCAAAAATGAAAAGATATACCAAGGAAATAGTCTGCTTTTAATTATGTCTAGTGACTAAAGTTTTCTTTTTGGCTCTGGGGGGGGGGGGGGGGGGGGGGGGGGGGGGG
>JAODOY010000014.1:688714-707708 GCA_025399855.1 Forbesichthys papilliferus | reverse complement strand
AAAGCTACAGTAACCAGGTCAGACTGGCTCCTCTAATGATTGGAAAGTCTGATATGCTTCAGCGAATCAGGACAGGTGTGTCAAGGAGACTAACAGATCTGTCTGTCTGTTATATGACCACTGGGGGCAGAGTGGTAAAACTGAATGTGTCCCTGGTGACTCATAGATAACAAATGGGGATTTATAGGGGAAATCTGCATTTAAGTCTTCATCCAATTACATGCTTTAAAACAAAAGTTTTCACAAAACCTTTGTTCTGCTTTGTCCAGGATGTACTGGTGCTATGGCCTGTGAGTTTGCCAAAGCGTGCCCTGGGTTAGTGGTCACTGTGCTTGACTTGCCAGGCATTGTCAAGATGAGTGGCCACTTCCGGCCATTGGAAATGGACAAGAGAGTATCGTTTGTTGCAGGTCACTACAACACTACTAACTATAAACATAATAATTATAGTAATTTATGTGTCCGTAATGCTCCATGCCCTGAGTTATAATTATGAGTTTTCTGCACACGTGAACAGGAGATTTCTTCAAGGACGCACTGCCCAAAGCAGACTTGTACATCCTGGCCAGAATTCTCCATGACTGGTCTGACGACGGTGTGCATGCCCTGCTGAGTAGAATTTCAGACGCATGCACGCCAGGTAACACAGAGAAACCTCTTTCAGTCTTTGTGGATTATTTAGGCTGGTGGAATGTATCCAGTGATCAACACGTGCTGTATTATATAAAATGGGAAATGGACCGTATTTATATGTAGCGCTTTTCCAACCTTCTGGCCACTCGAAGAACTTTACGGTGTATGCTCACATTCACCCTAAATCATAACACTATGTGTTATTCAGGAAGTGTTCAGTGTTCTATTTTAGTCGTTTTAATTTCATTTTACTTAGTAATTAATCATTTGTATTTGCATCGCCACACACATGTATTGTGACAGTGGTCACGTTTTAAAACCACGGTTTGACTATGAGTGTCAAACCGTGAGTCCGTCCCCCTTGGGGAATCGAACCCCAGTCTCCCACGCAGAGAGCGGACGCTCCTACAAGGCAGGCCAAAAACCCATGGGCCTGCGTCGCCAGAGCATCCTATGAGGTGTCGGAGAGTGAGGCTTCACAGCACAGCTACCTGCTGGCCACTGTTACAAGTGCAGCCGCACAAATCTTTTGGTATGGACTTTGTGACAGCACAGAGAGAGAATGTCAGGATACGTCTCATAACCAGTAATTTAAAGGTATAGTCAGTGATTGTAAGATAATTGTCTTGTCAGATTCAGCTAATATCTACTCACCATCCGCTAGCTGTCCGTTTTGTGTGTGCGGCGAAATAATAATCCAGTGTTTCTACTACACACCCTTGGCTCTGTAAATGGCAACATGATCAAAGTGGTGCAGATTCTGTCTCAGCCTTGTCAATGCGTGTCCAATGTGTGGTGTGGGGGGCGGAGCTTCTGAGAGAGCACCTTATGGCATTGAAGGGAGAGGTGTTAGCTTTTTGTTTATGGACAGGACAGTGAAGATGGATGGGAAGAGAGTGGGCAAAGAGAAGTGGGAAGGATTGGGATGTCTCACAAGGCGCTTGGGTCCATATGGGCAGGGAGGTATTGCATGAGCCAGAGCTCCGCCCATGTTTTTGTTTTGAGAGAGTTACACTATCAACAAGCTTCCTCCAGAATACCTCCACCTTTCGTCAGACTCTGAATGACTGACTCTAACTTTAATCCCCTTGCTGCCAGGCTGCGGCCTCCTGCTCAGCGAGATCTTCCTGGATGAAGACAGGAGGGGTCCGAGCCGTGGCCTGCTGCAGGCGCTCGGCATGAGCGAGGGCAGACAGAGGAGCGCCTCCGAATACAGCCGGCTGCTGCAGAGCCACGGTTTCTCCACGGCACACGTCAAGTACACAGACAACCTCCTGGACGCCATGCTCTGTATCAGGGACTGCTGACCGCAGTGGCGATCCTGCGCACAGACTGGAGGGGCGTATGCAATGGACAGACAACTTTTTTGGCATATGTTCACACAGAAAAAATCATCATCAAATAATTGGTTTGAGCCTTGAGTTGTGGTTCCTGTTTACTTAAATAAAAAAGAAATGTTTTTTATTGTGGATGTTTTTATTAGGTTAGTTAACCAGTTTAGTTCACTGATCTAGACTTTCTCAAATGAAACTGAACGATATTTTCCCCAATATTGTATGGGGGGGGGGGGGGTTCATAATGATTACTGTATTACAATGTTAAGGACAATTGCTGCTGTAGTAGGCTAATTGCTGTTATACATGTCATAAAGCTTGTAAATTACATCTAATACTAATATTGCTCACTTGAAGCTGACACGGAGTTTATGTTGTGTTTATTTATAGCCTAAAAAACATAAATATTTAAATAAATTTTACATAATACATTAAAGTAGGCTAAGGAAGATAATGTCAGGTAATGCAATGCTGTAATTCGGCCTGTGTATATCTTAATGCACTTCTTTTTTTTGATAATGTATTTTATTTCCTTAAATTCAATCTGCTCTGAATTTCTCATACATATAGAAGCCTCTCGCGATATCCTGCAAGGACTTCGTCTCCCCATTTTACCCAAACCGAACTTCTGGTGCTCAAACCCAAAGGACTACCTGAAACTCATCTCCACTTCGTCCCTTAAACGTCATCTTTTATCAGTTGACTTTAAGCACACAGGCAATAATGGCAGACGCGGCAATCTCATTTGCAAAGGATTTCATGGCAGGTGGCGTCGCAGCAGCAATATCCAAAACTGCAGTAGCTCCCATTGAACGAGTGAAACTGCTGCTCCAGGTAAGGTGGTACTAGACTAAACCGAAGTGTGAACAATGGACTTAAGCATCATTCACATACCAGGTTTTTGCAATGTATTGTTATCTAGAGACAACGCGAACTGGTCCGGTGTTCTCACCGGCAGACTGCGTTGCGCTACCATCTTTTGGGACGTTATCCTAGGGAGCCATGTTTAAATGTTCAACATCCAATTCATCTCTTCCCTGTAGAAATGACGTGCACGCCAAAGAAGGCTTTCTGCCTTGCGTGTACTAGCATACAGAAGTAGACTGTGATAAGGATATTCCCATTATAAGGCAATATGTACGCGCCAAAGTAGGCATACAGGGGGAAAAGCCCGTTTTTCAATAGGCCAGTTTAGACCAGTAGGTTACGAGTCATGCTGCAGTAACTACTGCGTCATACAGCCTACTAATGTGGTTTAAATCCTGGAGCATGTGTTGAAAATGTGTTCTCATCCTCTAGTTTTCACACGTAAAGTAGTTAATATCTAAGTCATAGAACTACATAAGCACAAGTGATGTTTCTGTGTACCCAACCATGTATTGCAATTCTCCTCTGTTGATCAGGTCCAGCATGCCAGCCAACAGATCACTGCTGACATGCAGTATAAGGGCATCATCGACTGCGTGGTTCGCATCCCCAAGGAGCAAGGCTTCGTCTCCTTCTGGCGTGGCAACATGGCCAACGTGATCCGCTACTTCCCCACTCAGGCGCTGAACTTTGCCTTCAAGGACAAGTACAAGCAGGTCTTTCTGGGGGGCGTGGACAAGCACGCGCACTTCTGGCGCTACTTCGCCGGCAACCTGGCGTCCGGGGGCGCAGCCGGCGCCACCTCGCTCTGCTTCGTCTACCCGCTCGACTTCGCCCGCACGCGGCTGGCGGCAGACGTGGGCAAGGCCGGTGCCACCAGGGAGTTCAACGGGCTGGCCGACTGCCTGAAGAAGATATTCAGGTTGGACGGACTCCGGGGGCTGTACCAGGGCTTCAGCGTCTCCGTGCAGGGCATCATCATCTACAGGGCGGCCTACTTCGGCGTCTACGACACGGCCAAAGGTGAACGTCTATACATAACTTTATATTTTATTTTGAAAATATATAATACAGTAGAATACATATAGTCTGGCTCTGCCCAACTATGCTTTCAGCTCAATATCTTTTGCTTATATTAAGTGGAGACCCTGTTCGCATTAGAGTTTTCATAACCACCCTGCTGGCGGTCCAGTTGCCAACTCTTTTCCAATGAAAGTAGCCAATAATACTATTTATTTATATATATATTACTGGTAAAACCAGAGAAATGACTGCAGTGATCTCTTAGGTGGCGTTCACACTACCGGCAGCAATAGCTGCAACTCTCTCTCTACTTGGCTCTGGTGTACAGTAGACACAACTCTCTCTATACATGGCTCTGGTATACAGTAGACACAACTCTCTATATACATGGCTCTGGTATACAGTAGACACAACTCTCTACAGGGCTCTGGTGTACAGTAGACGCAACTCTCTCTACATAGCTCTGGCGTACAGTAGACACAACTCTCTCTCTACATGGCTCTGGTGTACAGTAGATGCAATTCTCTCTACATGGCTCTGGTGTACAGTAGACACAACTCTCTCTCTACATGGCTCTGGCTGCGCCTACCGCTGTGGCAAACAAAAGATTAAATCCACAGTGATTTTGTGCCGCCCGTGATGGTAGATGCAGAAGTGGGTGGGGGACTTGGAGTTGCTACCCGTTGCTATGGGCGATATGCGGCGAGCACTTTAAACTTAAGCTGTATTTTATCCACAAAGATTAGCAGTGAGGAAAAGGTGGAAAAGAGAAAACAATGTGATGTTTGGCGTACATCCATGTGACGTGTGCATGCTGTCAGCGGAGCCTGAGAGCAGGCTGCTTCTATTTGCCTCCCAATCAACGTATTTCGGTCCTGCCACTAATATTGCAATATGACTGTTGTCTCCTGCATGCCAGCTACGGCCAAGAGGTGGCACTGCACACACACAAAAATGAAAACAGGCTTCTGTAAAACATAAAATGTACATACATGCGACTTATAGACTGCATCTATATACTGACAATCGACATATTGTGTGACTAATACTCTGGGCTGATTAATAGCTTGTAGAATACAGTGATGGTCACTAATTATACTCATGACTTAGGCATGCTCCCGGATCCCAAGAACACGCACATTGTTGTCAGCTGGATGATCGCCCAATCGGTGACGGCCGCAGCTGGAATAGTGTCCTACCCCTTTGACACTGTGAGACGTCGCATGATGATGCAGTCCGGGCGCAAAGGAGGTATTTTAAGGAATTACAATATAATATTTAATAATATTTAATACAAATATTTGTGATACCATCTTTTAAATAGGTCTGCTCGGATTTGCATCACATTTTGTGGATTTATTCCCTGTATAATATGGACTCAGTTCCAATGTGAGATTGGGGTTTCCTTGAAGGAATATTAGAAACAAAACATGGGTATTGTCCACCAGGTGGCGCCACAATTTACATTTTAACTGTCTAACTCCGGATGCAACAAACACACACACACACACACACACCATTAAATACACCGCCCGTGGCGACTGGTTCATGCTTGACGTGCACCCTGTCTCCCCAGCGGACATCATGTACACGTCGACGTTACACTGCTGGAGGAAGATCGCCCGCGATGAAGGGGGCAAGGCCTTCTTCAAGGGGGCCCTGTCCAATGTGTTGCGAGGAATGGGCGGGGCTTTTGTCTTGGTCTTGTACGACGAGTTCAAGAAATATGTCTAGGTTGCTAAGGCTCCCATCCCTGCACACTGGCCACAGCTCAGACCAGGTAGATTAGCTCTTCACCGTCCGTGTCATTTATCTGCTTCTCGAAGCAGGTCAGCCTAGGCTTCAAGTCCCAGGCCCGAGTTCCAGTTATCTGGGAATTAATACAAACAACAACAACACATTCAACAGTTCATTTTAATACACTATATTATTACTAGATACATTTTATCAGTATATCATACATGTCTTGCTTGAGAATTATTGCCTTTTTTGCACAGAAAGATCAAGATGTAATCAAAACATTTTCCTTTGGACTACTTACCCAAGTGAAATTGTAAAGAAAGTATTTTTCTTGTCACTGGAATGTTTATCTTGTCCACGCCTCTTAGACGATATGTGATATACCATGAATGTTCTCCAAATATTTATTTTGTAGTAATGCTAGATCTTTTGTATATGTCATTCTGTCACAAACTGGCTTAAGAGGGCGTTGTCTGTCTCACAGAGATTCCTGTTTTGTTACGTCTTAAGCATTCCAACAGCTACGTGGGTGTGCCGGAGCAAGTGTTCGACAGTTGGATGAATGCCGGGTTATCGGCATTAGGGCTTATGTTGCCACGTTTGCAATTGAAAAATCCCTAAATGTTGGTAGTCGGGTTGCACGTTAAACTGAATACGGGGGAACTGTATGACGGCAATACTTAATTATTTGCAGATATAGCCTACCTCTTGTCAGTCAGCTTTGAGGTGGCTAAAGCAACCCAACAGCTGATGTGAATCTGGGAACCTCTCTGGCCAGAATAAATATCTCTTAATTGGTTTTGACGCTGAAAGTGTATGCCGTTTACTCTTCATTTTGGACCCTGTTCTTACTATTTTCCTAGAAGGGTAATGAGGCTGGTCATATTATGCATGGCCATTTTCTTGTCAGTCTGGAGCTCTCATGACATCAAGCGGATTCCCATTTCCCAGACGTGACTCCTCACAATAGTAGGAGACAGGGTTGGGTATATAGTTAAAATAAAACCAATATGTGTGTGTAGGGTTTGATGTTATGTAAAGGCATACTGTGAAGAGGCCGTCTACAGTATCTGCAGTGTTTTGTTCCTACACAGAATAAAAAGTATCATATGCTGATTTAATAAAACTCAACACCTCATGCACATGACATTGCTGAACTGTTTGCTTTTTTATTACGACGGCTCGTTGGTTGTGGAGCTGGGCATCGAGCACTTGGGAGCTTAACATTTACGACGTGATAAATCCGTTTTCTGCATCCACTCGCCTTTGCTATTGCAGTTGCACTCACTTACCCTCGGGATTTGTTTACTGACATCAATAGCACAAGACTCCACAACGCTTTATAATGAAAACCATTCAAGTCAATCACGTTTGCCAGAGACCAAAGGCCAATGTAATTTGGGAAAATTGGTGAAACTCGAAAGCAATCTTCTGTAATGTGATCTTGCCCATTGAACACTGGCCGTACTGTATGTGTCGGATAAGAGCTCAGTCATTTTCTTCAAATGCAAACTTGACAAGAAGCATGGATATCCACCTGCAAGTAATCATCATTCTAGTGTTAAGTGCTTTGATATTAAAATGACTGATTTAAAACCATTTGCTGCTTGTAGACAGCAAGAGATTTTCAACCACTTCCATATGTTGATATCAAAGATAAGCAGAGTTTGTGAACTATTCACATATTTTTATGCCAAAAAATACTCTTTCACAATGTAGTCATGTAGTGTTTGATCTTGCACACAAGTTTTGCTTTGGAAACAAGTAAACTAACTATCATTTATTCTGAAAGGATGTAATCACGTACTGTTATTAAATAGACTTTGACGACTTTGATGATTTAATGTAGATATAATTCCATAGTTGTGACGTTTTCATAACGCAATACTGCATAAATCCAGGCACTTCTTATTGTGACCACTTGGGGGCAATATAGACTAAAGAATGGACACCTGAAAGCTAAAATTGTTCTGCAATAAGTGAATTATTTTAATAAAATGTAAAGAAAATAACCCCCCTAGGATTCACAGTGTCCGGTTTAAATCTATTATAATATATCATTTATCGACCACTGCTGGTAAACAGTTCCCACGCTGCCACGCAGAGAAAGCAGAAAGGAATGATTTGCTATTAGGCCTACTAATAGTCACAATCAAAGTAACGACACTGTTTACAACAGATGCGAGATTCGTAGGCAGAGTGGCAGAGGACATCTCTGATTTGGCCTTTGATATGACCCAGTCGGTGACTGAACAGACCAGTGTATCCTGTATTCTAGTTGGACTGGTCTTTTCTACTAAACAATCGTTTTATTCACAATCTGTCAATGCAGTATATTTATTTACAGTAGGTCTACAGCGACTGTTGCTGCTGTTGTTTAAACTTAATTCCTTTGGGGATTGAACGACTGATGTTATGTCTACTAATGAAAATGCACTCACACTTAAATTAAAATATTTACTTATTTTAATTTAAAATCACATTGTTACATCCATTATTGTGACAGTGAAATATAAAAACATCACACAAACAAATACCAGAGTGCACAAGAATTAGCCTACAGTATATAAGGACGGTGTGCACAAACTGTATGATTATCATAAGCAAGGTGGATAATAAAACATGATGTTCCTTTGCAATCAGGAAATTGGATTATGGTTAGCATGAAAATATTGTTTAGGCTATTGATGGTGTTAGACAAACTTGATACCAGTGAACATATCTATCTATCTGTCTACAGTATATGAAGATGAGCTGTGCAAATGATTTCACTACATGTGCAGCTGCACAAGAAAGTTGGGTTTCATTGATTTTGTTCCAAGGCAGGGGCAGAGTACCCCGGGGCTTTTATCGGTTAGAAATAATGGAGTCCTTTCGTGCTCTGCAGTCTCTGTATTATCACAGTATTTCAACATACAGTATTTCTGAGACAGTCTGTTTATTATTCACAAGAGAAACATAGTTATACATAACATCAAAATGTAATGTTTCTATGTTGTTTGTATCTTAGTGTTTTATTTTGGTCAGTAGGCGTGATGAAGATCTAATCGTGATGAAGATCTAATCCATGCAGCTGCATGAAGAGAATGTGTATACAATAGTTACATAATGAAAGTTAGAAGTGAGTTCATGCTCAGATGATCAGCTCCACGTCAATGTGTTGTTTAAATTGTATTTCAACGCCGGCTTATTTGGCGTGTATGTGTGTGTGATTGGGCAATCACCTGTCTTATAGTATGTACTGTAGGCTAAGTGGTGGTAATAACGACGTGCACGTCGCACAGATGTGAAGCTATGCAGTGACAGCTTCATACAAGCTGTAGATTAATGCAATAGATTGAAATGCCTTTGTGGTATACCTCATTTTATATATTCATGTTACCGTTATTTGACTATGCAGAAGCATGAAGGTTGTTAAAGTCCATCCATGTGTGTTGAACTTTTTAGTGCTGCAGAACATGCAACGGTCTCTCGTACGACCAGTATTGGGCAGTAACTAGTTACTGTAATATTATTACTTTTTTCAATATCTATTAGTGTAACTAATTATTTTTCCTAAACAGTAATAATATTACAATTACTAATACAAGTAATGCTGCATTACTGCGTTACAAGAATGAGATTTCTGGTCCTAGCAAACTTAGGGTAGGCTAATTGAACCAACCTGTCATCCAGTTTGAGAGGCTGTTTTCACTTTGACTGATTTTTCACTCCTAAGGTTAATTATTGTTCCAATGAAGAGGTTTCAATTCTAAAATGTGCTGGCATTTTCCGCAAGGGGCGAGACAGGGTTGTGTTAAGCAATATAGTAATGTAACTAGTAATGTTTTTGTTTTTTTTTAATACCTAGTAATACGTATAGTAATATTCTTACTTTTTGAATGAGTAATAAGTAACTAGTAAGTTATTACAATTTCTGAGTAACATGCCCAATGACTAATGGTGAAGTTTCAGCTCATCACAACTCCGTTTCAACATTTTAGCTTTCAAAACTCTTGCTTGTAGTTCACAGATTATCTGACCATCAAAAAAAAAAGTCCTCTTAAAACCAATGATTACGTCATATGCAAAAGATCAAAATATGAATGCTTATCTTTTTTTCCTCTATTTGCGTGGTTTGCAAGCCTCAGTCTCAGATGCAGTGCAGAGGGGACTTTCTTCTTCTTTCCCTGCTGCAATGGTGGATGACGGGGTTTTATCCGACCCATTGAGGCCCCTTTCTTGGTATTTTGCACAATGTGACACAGCAGCAGTTTCACGTGCACACGTACACACCCAAGGACCGTATAGGCTCAGCAATAGTCATAGTCATAAACCCCTTGACAGTGAAAAATGATGCATATTGATACAGTTCTAATATCAATATGGTGCCTTATCCACATAAAAACACACAAACTCCCTCCTTCAAATAACAAGAGCTGCGTATTTGAGTAACAATTCGTAAGATTCACAGTAAAATGTTTGTCTTGCAAATTTCTTCATAGAGAGCAACAGGACTACTGAAAAAAAGTATGTACATACAATATGTATAGGAAGACATTTATTAACGAGGCAATACAACTTTTATTACACCAATTTGTTCACGTAAGGGTTATTTTATGATGTAAGGTGCTCCTTGAATGTGATTTTCATTTGTAGTTAATGTCAGAGTTTGTCACTATGTGCATGGTGCTGTTTACAGTATCCTTGTATCAAACACTGGGGTTGATACTTTCCAAATTTAGGCTAATCCTCACATTGACCTGACTTCATAGCAGACTGTCGCTCAGCACAAACGAGACGTCCACACCTCTGAGGCAGTGACCGGCGCTCTTAACCCCTCTAAACAAAAACAATCAGCTCCCTCCACATATTTGACAGAACCCGTGGAACAGTTCATAAATTATATGCGTCTCCCGCTGGCGCCATGGCAACCGCCTTGGCTTTATTTGTTATACGTTGCTTTGATCCCACCGCGTTTTTGATTCATTTGTTCTCTCGCCCTTTTAGCTAGGCATATCATGTGAATTTGGATCTTTGTTCCTGACAGCCGGCGTCTTACCTCGCGCTCTCCTCAGGCTCCCGGAGCCTCCCGGAGGAGCAGAGGAGGTGTGTGGAGGAGGAGGTGGGGGGGTTAGGAGGAGGAGAGGAATTCCGCCGAATTCAAAGACATCTCCTGGATTTCTCTTTGACTCCTTCATTTCTTCTGCCCCATTACAGCGCTCTCCCACGTGATGCCCCACAGGCCTTCATCACCTGGAAGGCTGAAGCATGTATACATTCATATACTGTGTATACATGCATGTACATACTATGCATTCATATACTGTACTATATACGTTCATATACTGTGTATACATGCATGTACATACTATGCATTCATATACTGTACTATATACGTTCATATACTGTGTATACATGCATGTACATACTATGCATTCATATACTGTACTATATACGTTCATATACTGTGTATACACGCATGTACATACTATACTATGCATTCATATACTGTACTATATACATTCATATACTGTGTATACATACATGTACATACTATACTATGCATTCATATACTGTACTATATACATTCATATACTGTGTATACATGCATGTACATACTATACTATGCATTTATATACTGTACTATATACATTTATATTCGTCATATACATACATTCACATACTAGGCCTCCCTCTGTCAGATGAAACCATGCGACTAGCTTACAATACATCCAAAAATGTGTTGCGTAGCCCGTTGGGTCCTGGAACACAAATAAGCAGGACAAAAGGCAGATATTCACGTTCAACCACCGGGAGCAGTTAGGGTTAGGTTCCTTGCTCAAGGACACCTTGACATTTGTTGAGGAGTTAGCCAGGATTGAACCAGCAACTTTGGGATTACCTGTCACCCTGCTCTATTCACTGCACCACAGTAGCCCAAATAAATCCTTAAAAATATGAATCCTACAGTAGTTCAATGCCACTGAAACACTGCCATCACAATGTAGTGATTATGTAATATTCTTAAGGATTAGAGCCCTGTGGGCAGGTGCAGTTTTAAGATAAGATAAATGCAATATGCTGACTTTAAACAACCAAACATACTACCCCAGGTATGATATGAACACATGACAGAGGGCTTTGTGCTGTAGAAGAGGAACAAGTCTTTTCAAAGATCAGCTGCAAATGGCACAGGGGCTGCTAGGCAATGTTTATAAATGACATTTTCTTCTCACAGTGCAAAAGTCTCTATCTCTTACTGGGACGATGAGTTGACCTCAACAATGAAAACAAAGATGAGAATGATCAGCCAGCTGGCTTGTTAAACCACAGCTCGTGATAATCAGATATGTGCAAGTGTGCAAACGCGAGTGCACATGAATGAACGCACACTCAAACACACACACATATCTAGACAGTGTCTCGTGTGGAAAAGGTCAAATTAATAACTGCAGTGTTAGGTTGATATGATACAAATGTATTTTCCCTGCACCACAGAAGTGTCTCTTAATAGTAATCGAACAAACCTTAATCACCGTTTGTAAAGTGCCATCAGTGCTGTGCTGACACAAGCCCTTGCATCAGCATGTGGTTTTCTGTAGAGAGGAGAATCTTACTAAACAGAAGTAGATAGCTGCTGTAGCTAGATGGCCCCCAGTCACCACTATGGGGTGACAGAAGGTCACATATTCGAGTGCTTTGATTTGTTTTTTGATTGTGTGCACATTAGACTGCTTTTTTTATTTGGGGGGTGGAGAGTATATCTAAAGGTGTTTTTGCGAAAATTTCTAAAAGGGGTTAAGAGGCATTGAGCAGTAGATATTGGTGTCAGGATGCCATTTCTCAGTCTTCTGGCTCAGTGTCTTCTGTGCGCCTTGCAAGTGGAGCAGTCTCATGAGGGCAGGCTGGGAGGTAAGCTGACGTTCAAGTGGTTTATACTGTGTGTGAGTGTCTTTAATGTAAGCTGTGTGCCAGATCGAACAACATGTTAACGTGCCTTTTCTGGTAAATGGGAAGTTGCTTTGCTCTAATGGGACTAGCATTGTGCTAATTAGTTTACTGCTAGGATTTATACGTAAACGAAAACAAAACTGTAGCTATCCATATAAACTAGAACTAGCTAGATATATATTCAGTTTAATAATAATTCATTGTCGTTATTTTTGTTCATTCATTTTATTATATTGTTACTTTTTCTTTCTTTCATACTTTTTGTATGTGTATATATATATATATAAATGCAGCAAAAAATTAATTGTCCTCTCACTTTCAACTGCTTTTACTTTCATCAAACTTTACGTGTGTAAATATGTGTATGAACATTAAATGAGTCAACAACTAAGACACACTGAAAACGTTTCACAAACATCTGACAAACAGAAATGGAATAATGTGTCCCTGAACAAAGGGACAAATCAAAAGTACCAGTCAGTATCTGGTGTGGCCACCAGCTGCATTAAGTACTGCGATGCATCTCCGCATCATGGACATTTGTCAGTTCTTGCTGTGAGATGTTACACAAGTCTTCCACCAAGGCACCTGCAAGTTCCCGGACATTTCTGGGGGGAATGGCCCTAGCCCTCACCCTCTGGTCCAACAGGTCCCAGATGTGCTGAATGGGATTGAGATCTGGGCTCTTCGCTGGCCATGGCAGAACACTGACATTGCTGTCATGCAGAACATCACGCACGGAACGAGCAGTATGGCAGGTGGCATTACATGGGGGAGGAGGATGTCTTCCCTGTACCGCACAGCATTGAGATGCCTGCAATGACAACAAGCTCATGGTGATGTGATATACCTCCCCAGACCATGACGGACCTTCAAATTGTTCATTGATCATTCCTACGACGATAAACACGAGTCCGTCCATCACCACTGGTGAGACAAAACCGTGACTTGTCAGTGAAGAGCACTTTTTGCCACTCCTGTCTGGTCCATCAAAGATGACGTTGTTGCTGGTGAAGTCTGGCAAGGACCTGCCTTACAACAGGCATACAAGTCTTCAGGCCAGCCTCTCTCACTGATGGAGGTATTGTGACTCTGGCCGTTAGTGTTGCCATCCGGTACCTGTTCCGCAGTTGGATATTCGGACGTACCAATCCTGTGCCGGTGTTATTACACTCTGCCCTTCCTGTCTCACTGTAGCGCTGTCTTAAGCGTCTCACAGTGCGGACATGGCAATTTATTGCACTGACCACATCTGCAGTCCATGCAGCATGACTAATGCACGTTCACGCAGATGAGCAAGGCCCCTAGACATGTTTCTTTTGCTGTTTTTCACTTTCAGGAAAACGGTTTATTTAGTTTTTAGTTTTTAGAACTGTGACCTAAATGTCCACAGCCTGTAAGCTGTGCTACGACCGTTCCACAGGTGCCTGGTTATTACCTGCTTATGATTCTTATGATTCATTATTTGGATTTTTACTCAAATATATTTGAAATACAGTGTCCTGAAAAATGAACGTTTCTTTTTTTGCTGAGTTTATACATATATATATATATATATATATACATACAGTATATTGTTTATTGTTTTGGTAATATGTGTGTGTGTGTGTTTGTGTGTGTGTTTGTGTATATATTTTAAGGAAGTGGTCACCAGATATATTAATTGTGGCACTGCTTCACGTTCTGATCATTATAAGAAGTGTTCCGCTCAGCTGTACAATACATCATTGGCTTTTTCAAATACATTTATTATTTATTATTATTATTATTATTATTATTATTATTATTATTACTATGATATGGTAGTGCATACAACATTTTTTCATGTTGGGTTGGTTGGTTGGTTAAATACGCAGAGATTTTTATAACAAGTGTAAAACAACCACAAAATACAATTTCAGCTATAAACGTAGACAGGATATCACCAAGTGTTTCTGAGACCTCCAACGGCGTCCATGTGTCTTGGAGCAACCCAAATCATTCAGTTGCTCCCTTCTGCTATGAGAGTAACATGCGTTTCAGAAGAACCTGTGACACTGAATGGCAGGTATTTGGACAAAGTATACCTATAATATTTATAATCTATAATAGTATGTACTTAATTTTTTAATATATATTTCATATTTTATATACATTGCTATTATGTACTTTATACATAGCTTTGTAATACCATCCTGGATCTTCACACTCCATCTAAATTCATCTAATGTTTGTGAACTAAAGTAGATACACTATCAGTCAGCCTCCAGGTGATGATTGGTTCAGCAATTAAGTGCCTCTGTTCACAAAATATTCCCGACGACTTGTTCTGATTGGTTTAAGGTGGTCCTATTGTCTGCTACACCTGTGTGCACTAACACAGGATCAGTTTAAATGAAATAACTTTTTAATGTCATCGTTTCTTTCTTTTCCTAACAGAGTCTCACTTCTTTGAAATTCTTCTATGACTTAAAGCTAGACAGAAAGAAGAACTATGAATTCCAGATACGGATGAAATATGATAAAAGATGTTCTCTTGGTAGACATGTTGAATGGACAACGTGGACACCAACCATTTCCTGGGGAAATTCTACAGAGAAAGGTACAATTTTGTTGTATGTGTACGTTCTAGTATCACCACATCATTGACAAATGTTAGAAAACCATCATGTTATGAGCATTTGTGTTCGTATAAGTGCACACACAGAATAAGTTGAAAAGTATTACTTCTACACAGCTCCAAAGCAACAAAGCGGCGAACACTGCTCGCATCAACAAAGAATTTATATGTGTGAGGCGGTGCCGTGGAGGACCGCGGAGCGATAGTATTTTGATTTGAGCTCGAAGTTAGCAAGCGTTCTCTAGAATGACTGACCCTGCCTTTAATTCACTCACTTCTCATAACCTGCAGAGCCCTGTGTGAAGATGGAGGGGGAGGAGCTTTCAAACACCAGGCTACATGTCTTAATGGCGCTGGGTCTGTTTGCCTGTTTCCTTGTGACTTGCACCCTTTCACATAAACGGTAAGTCGACCTTGTCCATGACCTTACTCACATACAGTACACAGGTCTCTGAACTTAATGATTTCAAATGTTAGGGTCAAACGATGGCTCCTGCCGAGTATTCCAGACCCCCAACACATACTAGACAACAACCTTGATATAGGACAGCCTCAGGTAAATATCTCACGCATTAATTGCATCTGGAATGCATTCACAGCGTTTCACTTTTTCCACATTTTATGTTGCAATTCCTGAAATGGATTAAAATAATTTATTGAAAAACGTAAATTCACTTTATTTCAGTAAGGGCTTATATTTTGCTTCACAAATTCTTTCAGACAAGAGCACAGAAATGTCCTTAGGTTACTGTGTCTTACTGTAATTTTAATAGGAATAATACTGCTATTATTCTGACACACATTAGTAGGCTAAGCTGAGCATTCTCTTAATGAGTCCAAACACTAATGACACACCAAAAACACAATAATTTACAGTGCGTAGTAAGTACGCCCTTATTTTCATGTTGCTGTAACAAGACTCACTCCAGATAGATTTAAGTACAGTGTACGCTATTATTTATTAGAAAAATTATAAAATATAATACTGTATATTTAACCTTTTTTCTTTCACAAACATATTGCTTATGGAAACATAATTCATTGGAATTGGTGGACTAGTGATGAAAACAAGGATAAACGTAATAAATAGTGTAAAATTGCCTTTTCAATCCAGTTTGTAAAACTTAAGGAAGGGATCTCTGGGCTACACAAATTTAACCCAACCAAGGGGCACTGGACCTTAATAGTGTATTAGTATTAGAACAGTATTAGTTTAATTTAGTTTAGTTTAATTTAACTGTACTGATAATACAATGTAATAAAACCCCACACTCTTTCAAATTGTTTTACAGTCACATGTCTATACTGAGGCCTGTGCAGACTGTGAAGTTGTATATATAGAAATTGTCCACGGTCAGTGGCTGCAGGATGAAGAGGAGATGCAGGACGTTCCACTCCACTTGGATGACAAGAAGAGGGCTGATCAGGTGAATGCAGAGGCTCATGGGATAAGGAGCTTTGCACAGGGCGTTATTCTTTGTGACACAGACCGTCGATGTTACCCTTGTCTAGACAGCAGTCAGCCGTACATTATGAACAACTCTCTGGATCTGGTCTTGAAAGCTTGCTAACATTGTCGTGGTTCTGGAAATGTTGTTCTGTGTAGGGGAGGGTTAAACATTGTAACCAGTTCATATAGAACATTCAACATTCTTATTCTCATTCTTCTTTTTCATCTAACTTTTTTATTTTGTTTTATTGAATTTGTTTTTTATTATTTTATTTAATCTTCTATTTACAGTATATTATGCAGCAAATGACCACAACATTTCAATTTGTAAGCTCTGAATCACTTAATAACATCCATCAGATCCACTGATGTAACTATCATGTATCAGTATAATTACGTTTTGGTTGTTTCAGTATAATTCTACAAGGGCTGTAGCCTATACTCTGCGTGTAATAGGAAAGTCAACAGTAGAACCGCCAAATGTAATGCCATTCGTTACCAAAGGAGGGCAGTATGACTATAATAATCAGAATTACAAGCTCTCGTCAACTTGTGGGTAACATTGTTTGGAGAATTATGCTTCTGTTGCCAACGTGATACTTTTAAAGCTTATGGATCCATGTCATTATGGTGAATGAAATGAGAGGCACAGCAAATATGGAATATCTTAAATAGAGTCAAATGGCTTCTGTCTCAGTCTCAGTCTAAGTTAGTTAGGATCTGTTAGAATCTTCTCTGATCAACAAACCACCACTTTGACCTGCACCTGCTATATCCATTATGCCTACAGTTCACAGTTCTCAAAAACGTATAGTGGTATAAGTTGATTGTCTATCATAACCATAAACCAGTTCAGGTTTGTTGATTAATGGATTCACTCATTATTAAATATTAAATGACTACTGTACTATAATTACAATATTGTAATTTGCCAGACGTTTTTACCCAAAGCTATTAATGGCATATTGACTGTGATTTAATTCGCTCTCTTAATTACTTCTATTGGACAACTCCTTTATCTCACCGCTCACAAACATTATGCCGCTGTAGGTAAATGGCTGTCTATTGTATATTTATATATTTCTTCCTTCCTAATCAATGTTTCATCTCACCTTTCAACCAACCACTTCATATTTCAAGCGGCCTTTGAAGAACATGCGCTGAGCCTCGGGGTGGTTTGGGGTGAGTCATAACTGGTTGGCAGACAGCACCTGAGATCGAAACTCAAAACTGCGGGCAAGGCACGCGGCGTGACCTCTACAGTCAAAATACATAAGGACACTTGTGCTATTACTGAGAGGCACACGAGAGCCAAGCTCTTTAAATGCGTATCCATGCATTGCAGGGGATTTGGAATGTGTTCAGCTTTCAGTAGGTTGTTAATTGTTCCAGATCACTGTTTTGTTCTGTATACTTAATATGTACTTTGAATGTTTGTTTTCTCTATATGCCCAAAACTGCAACGTTGTGATTCTTAACATGGATATTTATATCTACACTTTTATTGTATATTTTTGTATATTTTAGCACCATAGTAAAACTTACATTCCATCGTGAGCTCACTGTTTATGTTCTGAAACACAACAGTAGAGGGAGTGAATAGATGTGAGCCAATGTGGGCTGTCGGGGAGGAGCAGAGAGTAGTGAACCCCACTCGCAGCTCTTCAAGATACCGAACCAAAACAGCACAATCAGAGACAAACTGAAGAGTGTTCCTTTAATGACTGCATAGGTTATTCCTGTACTGCTGCTGTATCTCTCCTAAGAGCTGCACCAATCTGCCTGCCTGATTAATAAGGCAGGGCCTCTAAATATGGCTCAAAGCCATGTATCTTTAAAAACTACTTAATAATGGTAATCATGATAATCAACAACGCAGCAATTACATCTTTACACTTTCCTCCGTTAATTATGTACTGTTCTCCTTTATCGCAGCTCCCTCCGGTCTCAGGTGATTTGTTTCGTCTTAAGTATTTAAGATGGTGGTGTACGGCACGCGTATCACAGCTGAGCTGGATGGTTCCAATGTTTTATTTATTGACATGTTTGAGTGGGGAAGACCTATAGCGTTCATTATCATAAAGGCCCCGAGATACGGAGCCGCACACAAAGGCCCCCATCCATCCGGCTCACAGTACCACGTATGAAACAACCTAGGCCGCCTCGTTGGAGCGACTTCTCACCAACACACGCTGGTACAGTACAGTAGGCTACAGTAGCTTCGATGACGGAAGCTGACAGTGTCAAAGTGTCTCTGTCTCTCGCACGTAAACTGTCCCCGAAGCTGTCGACGTGAGAGAGACGTAAAACCTGGGATGCCTTTCATGCCACCAGACATTGTTTTCACACACACACACACACACACACACACACACACACACACACACACACACACACACACACACACACACACAC
>JAODOY010000014.1:641707-657905 GCA_025399855.1 Forbesichthys papilliferus | reverse complement strand
TGTGCACGTGTGTGCATGTGTGTGCACGTGTGTGCATGTGTGTGTGCATGTGTGTGTGCACGTGTGTGCATGTGTGTGCACGTGTGTGCATGTGTGTGTGCATGTGTGTGTGCACGTGTGTGCATGTGTGTGCACGTGTGTGCATGTGTGTGTGCATGTGTGTGTGCACGTGTGTGCATGTGTGTGCACGTGTGTGCATGTGTGTGTGCATGTGTGTGTGCACGTGTGTGCATGTGTGTTGCCTATAAAGCTGTCTTAACTTCAGCTGTGATTAATACACCCATCACTTTCTAAATGCCGCCTGCCTGTTCCTTGGCCACAGGCTCAACAGACCAGTCCCATGTTTCCTTTGCTCACCCTCCCTTTAACACAGCGCAGGGTCACGGGGAGAAAAGGAGCATTCTTTCATTTGATAATTAGTCAGAGGACGTTTTGGGGTGAAAGAAAAGGATTGGCCTCATTAGCTTTAATTGCCTAATTGCCTTTCAACTGAATAGTGTGTAATTTTTGCTTCATGGATTATACAAATACCATAAAAGCACCACTGTCCTATTTGTGTGTCTTGCATTGAGCCTCCAAAGTGAAACACAAATGCTGCCATCAAGGCTGGCCTAGATCGAGAGATGTATAAACAGTGAGAACGGCCATGTCGAGAGGAGCTGGGGGGGGAGGGACGTGGGGGAGGTCAGACTGACAGACTGACATTAACAGTTGACATCTGCCATTAGTGATGCCATTGTTGTGACAGGTGTTTTCCTTGGCTTGACGTCGGCCCCCGTGACGTCGCGTCTCAACTGATGCAGCGACACAGCATAATCCGCATTTAATCCGTATATACGATGCACTGTGCACAGGCGGGGTCAGTCTTGCTAACTTAAAGATAAGATCAAATCAAAACATTATCGCTCCGCAGTCCTCAGCGGTGGAGGCAAAAGTACTGTAAAGCAAAACATAGTGCTACGGCTTTGTTGAGATGAGCGGTGTTCGCCACTTTATATTTGACTGTTTATGTTACTATTTATAGAGCCTGGGTTGCGTAGAAGTATTGGATACTTTTTTCAACACGCACAGAGAACGGTAAGATAGCGGAATGCGGGGGGATATTTGTTCAATTTGACAAAAACTGTATTAGCTTAGCATTTAGCTTGCAATAGCTGACTACACCTTTAACTTTAACACTGCGTCTCTGCTATAGCCCCAGCGCTGTGTCTTGTTTGGCACAAGGCTGTATCGTGCCTCATTGCCCCTGAGGACAGGAGCTAGTCCAAGAACACCCACCACACCCGCCCCTTCCCCCCCCGCTGCTGAACACACTAATCGAGACTGTGACCACCTGCCAACAGGGGCCTGTCTATTGTGTGGATGTCTGTGTAAGCCTGGGATTCTGTTACCCCGCTCCCCAGGGATAGAGTGAGCCGTGCTGGCTACTACACCAGGCCAAGCCATGCCGTAACAGCAGCCCGGGAGAGTCAAAGACAGCAGGAGACATGGGCAGCTCCTTGCAGCTAGATCGATGGTGGGAGCAAATACCCCCCAATTATATTGCCGTGGACCAAGGAATGCCCCGCTGGATTCTCAGTATGCGGATGTGGGGTAATGCATATAGTTACGGACAAGCTGAGATTACGTGCGGCTCTGCAAGAGCATACCGTATAGGAATTACCGGACAACACAATCTCTGTGTTGCAGTTACAGAGTGATATTCCTTGTTACATGAAATACTCTTAATGAAATGTCACGTAAGGCAAGATGTACAACAGCACACACTGAAATGCAGTTGAGGGTCTCTCTTGGTTTACGCGCCTTTAATTCTGTTTATATACAAGCTGACAAAGAACATTGTTGTAACACTGTCCTACTTAAGAACCCCCCCCCCACAAATCCCCCCACAAATCCCCCCACCTCCCCACAAAACCCTCCCTGCCAACAAAGCGAATACGCAGCGGGAGGAGACCCATTCTGAGACCTCACCTTCTAAACCAACTGTCAGGTCTGATTGTAGGAAAGTATTTGGGGCGAATAATAATTTCCTGAAATCAAATGGAATCATGTAATCATTCTGGATCTGCAGCGGGAGTGTATACATAAGGGGTGGGATGACTTCTGCATGTCTGCATTAAGGGGAGCGCTCGTTCTCAGGGGCCCTGAGAGTGGGGAAATGCGGCCCATCTGCTGTACAAGAGGTGATTGCATCACAGGGCCATCTATTAGTGCTGTCGTGGTTAATCCACCAGGGGACCGCTGTGCAGCGAGCCGGAACACTCCGTTTGGGGCGTGTGCACAACGGGCGCCACGGCCTCCGCCCTATCGCCATGGACACTAGGCCAGTGGATTCTGGGGTCACACATTGGTGACAGCAGCACCTCTCAATAATGAGAGCATATGCGGAGTGAGGTCATTTTACTCGCATGTGTAATAATCATTAGTCAGTTACACAATCATTGTAATTATACATATATTTCAATAACATTAATAACAACACAATATTTACTGTCAATGTTTGTATTTGAGCATTGTTGGTTTATTTGCATTTATTGTTTATCTTTATCATAACACATATCATTTTACTAATGATATTAAATACAACATATTAGTATTTAACTAATGTAATGGCAAAATGTAATTGCTAAAATGATTTAAAACCTCTATTTCATTTGTCTTGTATATATTACTTATAATGCAGGTTGCATACATGGCCTGTCAGCATCTTCAGCAATATATTATTGCAGTTTAATTCAGTTCCCAGTAACCCTAATGGCTTCCTAATGAGGGGTCTAGTGGCTGTCTTGAATAACAACATTTTTCCCTGTGAGGACATAAAATAACAAAGAGCTTCTCCTCGTTACCGTCTCAGTGTTGTGCGAAGACGGCTCCTAATATCATCACATAGAACCATGTAGCTCTCGCTGCTCCTCAGCGTGTCGTTCAAAGTCCCGTCATTAACGTGATTTATCTCGCTCTGTGTGTTATTTTGTTCTGCTAATTTATTTATTTTTTTCCCTCTAGTATGGGTATAAAATCGGAATCAAAGACGTTGCTACGGCATTTTCCTGTCACCTCCGTTAATGGGCTACCGTACTGGAGGTTTGCGCTGAGGAGAAACAGGCCTGCTGTCTACCTACAGTAAATCACCTCAGCACACGCACACGCGCACGCACACACAAAGAGCCCATTGCCCACCGGCACGAAACACCTTCTCTGACCAACGCTTCGCTATAAATCAGTAGCTGATACTGCTGGCGCCGTGCAATTAAAACTA
This sequence comes from Forbesichthys papilliferus, assembly GCA_025399855.1. NCBI lineage: Eukaryota > Metazoa > Chordata > Actinopteri > Percopsiformes > Amblyopsidae > Forbesichthys > Forbesichthys papilliferus. The sequence continues at coordinate 654,646 of JAODOY010000014.1, read as the reverse complement.
TTTGAGGGGATGATGAAAAAAGTAAAAAAAAAAAAAGTGGGACTGTTGCATTATGGGAAAAAACAAACCACAGTAATTTATCATCATTATGTTAAGGGAAGGTTTTGATACCGCAGATATAGCTTGACACTTTCTCCTTTTTCTTTTTCTTTTTCATGAAATGAGTGGAAATAGCATCTCGAGCCCTCGTGCTCCCGGCAGATGACGAGACTGAGCGAAACCACAGAACAGGAGTGATTGACAGCTGTCCGTCATGCGGGCGAACAGAGCGCTTCGTCACACGGTGTGATGGGTAATGTAACTGGACGGCGGCGCAACCTTCAGGCACCTGGCTGCTCCGACCCCACCTGCCCGGGTTGTGTGGTGACGGTAGAAGAGGCTGTCAGTGTTACTGATCAATGGGGGGCGTTGACACGCCTCACATCAAATCCCTCCACGTCCATTTCCAGTCTCTTTTGTCACCCCCCATCAGTCAATCATGCGTGGCTGTGAAGTGAGCGTTGAGCACGCGTGAGAGAGAGAGAGAGAGAGAGAGAGAGAGAGAGAGACGTGAGAGATCTGTCCTTTTTGTGCGCGTTTGTGAAGAGCCTCCTATTATCACTTTTATAATGACTGAGCCTCTCATCCCTCAGTGCATGTGCACGGGCACGTGCGATGTGGGCCGGGGTGCGCACGTCGCGCACACAGTCTCGGACTGGGACGGCTTCATTAGGATGCCCAAATGAGAACCTCACCAAGCAAACACAATCAGGGGCCCCGATTAGATTTCTCTTTCATGACGTTGAAAGGAAATGCAAACGATTAGATAACACAAAGGCCGCAAGGCTCATTGCTCTCCTGCGTCTGGAGATGGCTAAACGCTCTAATTCCCCTCTCCACTCAGCTCCCCGGGCCAAGCATCCCTTTGGTTGAACCCAGCCGGACAACTCTCATTAATGTACAACTGCAGGCACGAAAAGCTCCTCCGAAGAAAAGTTGTTGTTGTGCTTATGCTCCCTCCCAACATCCCCAACTGTGGCGCCATGAATGTACTCCTACAGCACGCTGCATTGTCTCTCTGAGAGTGTCAGCGTGAACTCACAGTTCAAGTATGGAGCCAGTCGTCCACTTGCCGGTGTTCTGAGTCGTGGCAGGAGCAACCATCTGCACAGGACGTCCAAATGTGGACAAGAACCTAATGGGGAGGGTGTGTGTGTGTGTGTATGTGTGTGTGTGTGTGTGTGTGTGTGTGTGTGTGTGTGTGTGTGAAATGGCTTCACCACAGACGGGGGCCTATATAGCCACACAGCTGCTGGTTCACAAGAGCACGCGCTAAATGGCAGCTACACAACTTCCCTCAATCAGATTGGAGCAATCAGTCTAAAAAAGTTTCCCATATGTTGTCGTAGCGTAGGGGAGGGGCGGGGGGGAGGGGGCATTGTGGTGGAAGAGGGTCAGTTTAAAAAAAGTGTAAAACTGAAACAAACTGAGGAGGGGGGAGGGTGAGAAAATGTTAGAAATCAGAGGAGGGAATGCAAAGCCCGGGGGGTTGCAGCTAGGACGCAGGGGCCAATGGGAGGTCAGCGTGACTGGCTACAATTAACCAGTCACAGGAGAGATGGCCGCACCAAAGCAGCTGGCCCTGAGTCATCGCTGATTAATCAGTGATCAGAGACTGATTCTGAAAGCAACGTGTGGCTCCGTCTCATAGTTGGCTAACACATGTTTCCTTCCAGCACTTGTGGCAGTTATGTATATGTCCCGGACGTGTTTCCGTGGTTTAGCGTTTCTCCCTGTAAGTTTGTGTTAGAGATTATGTGTGGAGTGGCCATATTGGTAGCCTACTCTCAGAGCTCACTCACACTTTTCTAATTCCCACAAACGCAGTCCTACTGCGCCAAAACACTATTTAAAAGCAGTTCAGTCTGACTTTCAAACACGCAGTAGAGAGGTGTTTGCTTTTTTGTGTGTGTGTGTTTGTTTAATAAATCTTATAGAGAGCTTTACGAGATGCGGTTACGATTGTTTAATTAAATAAACATTAGGGGGTGCTTTCAAACTCGTAAAGAAGTTCTTTCATTTCCTTTGCTCTTAGTAATCGCTGAAAATTGTGTGATAATTAAAGCCCTGGAAGTGTTTCATAACTAACACATCTTGACACACTCCTCACACAACAAACTTTCAGCCACAGCGGTTTACAGGTAATATTAACTGGCCACAGAGCTTTATGAATGCGTGCTATCCAACAGGTCTACTAGTCTACTATTACAGCACAGTGAACCTTTCCACAAAAGCATAACACTAAGAGACAGCAGGAAATAATCCAGGGAACACGATCACTCACGATAAGACACACCTCACCAGATTACAATATTCCATGACAAAAACAAATAAATAAAGACACGGAACCGTGCCGCTGCCATATACAGTGAATCCACTCCATGGCTGTGTTTTGTCTTGGCAGCTCCCTCTGTTAATAAAAGAGGGATTTGTTTGTTATTGCAGCTGATGGGTAGCAGGGTGAGCAAAGGCAACATCTGCATCTTGGCACCCCATGCTGGCCACCTTCAAAGGCACATGCACACATAAATGGGTACGCACATACACACAAACACAGCCAAATGCACGCCATAATTAGCTTATTTATGTAGCCAGCTATAGCTGAAGTGGAACCGCGTGACTGCTAGACCTCATGAAGCTAACAGTAGTGCTAGCATAACAACGAGGCGCGTGGGCTGTTAGCCTAGGGTGCTGGCCTGTAGCTAACTTCAGCTCCACTCAGTGTCTGAAGGTTGATCTGCACTGCAGAATCTCCACATGCATCCATCACACCTGAGAGGCACACCTTATTTGTACCCTGCAAATGCAGAGCTGCACAGAGACACACACACACACACACGCAATACACACCGTAGGCGTGTGTATATGGCACAGTTAAGGCACATGCATGCATACCTTACACAGCCCGCACACGCCGCGCACGTATAGGCATATGCAAAGACACCAAAACACGCACATCCACACACATACAGTACATCAGTGCATGCACGCACGCAAAAAATATACACACACAACCCGAGCACTCGCAAATATAAACATGAAATCAATGTAACCTGTACATTTTAAAGGACTGATTTGAGTGTGTGTGACAGGCCAAATCCAATAGCAGCAGCCGAGCTGACAGACCTGACATGAGTTTTGCCTTGCCGGCCCCTCAATTATGCATGGCCCAATGTTTCCCCCGGACCTTAATTGAATCACACTGTCTCAAACCTGTTATTTATAATTTGTTGCATTTGATTTCTGACATCAGCGCCGCGGTGTCATGAATTATGCAAAGCGGAGCACCCTTAATTGGGAGTGTTATTAAAACAAAACTAATTGCAGATGATTAAAATGTGACTGGGAAGCGCGATGTCTTACTGCTACTGCCAAATAATGATCAGGCCTCGTGGATGTCTCACTGCTACTGCCAAATAATGATCAGGCCTCGTGGATGTCTCACTGCTACTGCCAAATAATGATCAGGCCTCGTGGATGTCTGCTTGCTGTTGGTGTCTGTAGGAGTCTGTAGGAGTCTGTAGGTGTCTGTTGGAGTCTGTAGGTGTCTGTAGGTGTCTGTTGGAGTCTGTAGGTGTCTGTAGGAGCCTGTTGGAGCCTGTAGGAGCCTGTAGGTGTCTGTAGGTGTCTGTTGGAGTCTGTTGGTGTCTGTAGGTGTCTGTAGGAGTCTGTAGGTGTCTGTAGGTGTCTGTAGGTGTATGTTGGAGTCTGTAGGTGTCTGTAGGTGTCTGTAGGTGTCTGTAGGAGTCTGTAGGTGTCTGTAGGTGTATGTTGGAGTCTGTAGGTGTCTGTAGGAGTCTGTAGGTGTATGTTGGAGTCTGTAGGTGTCTGTAGGTGTCTGTTGGAGTCTGTTGGAGTCTGTAGGTGTCTGTAGGAGTCTGTTGGTGTCTGTAGGTGTCTGTAGGAGCCTGTAGGAGCCTGTAGGTGTCTGTAGGTGTCTGTTGGAGTCTGTTGGAGTCTGTAGGTGTCTGTAGGAGTCTGTAGGTGTATGTTGGAGTCTGTAGGTGTCTGTAGGTGTCTGTTGGAGTCTGTTGGAGTCTGTAGGTGTCTGTTGGTGGCTGATAGTAGACTGCACAAAGCACAAGCAGTTCTGAGCAATAAGTGTCGAGCCATGACACACACACACAAATCAAATATTAGAATATACACGCACAGACCAAGAGTTGTAAAACCCGTGCAGGTATAATCAAGGCATAATGCATCACCTTTGTTGGACTCATCTCATTGTTTATCGATCTCTCCTTGAAGACTTTGATCAGTGCTCCATGCCGAGATTGAAAATGACTTTTAATATTGTTCTCATTGAGGCTGACAATGCCCAGACATTGGACAGGCTTGGAATTCATTAAAGTATACTGTCAGACAAAAGTAAGAAGGCCTTTTGATTAGATACATGAAAGTGCAATAAAGACGCCACATCAAAGTTGTAAAAGTCAATGGCTAAACTGGCTTCATGTGCCTCCGGAATGTTCTAGTATAATAACCAAATTTAATCAAGCCTTGGATGCAAGGAATGGATGGAAAGAATAATTTAACATGTTAAGTTACCTTTTAACGGAGAATTAATATAAATTCTGTGCCTACAAAAATACTGCTGCCTCCGGCCAAAATGTATGTGACTATAAGCAGTTTAGCAAGGCATAATTAGAAAATAAGTGCCTACATTTAAGCACAATCATTTAAATAATGGCCAGAACTTGCATAATATGGGTTAGGGTTAGGGTGATCTGTGCACAGTTCTGAGGAGTGAACAGTGAACATGCCTGCTTTCTTCATGAGCGATTTGACAATTGAATTGTGCCTGCAGGGTAGAAGCTTCGCAGCTGACTGTTAAGGTTGGGATCCTCAAGGCTGTGTTCTATATACCTTTAGAGATGTCTGGAAGTCATTTCCACTTGTGAGAGAGAGAGGGAGAGGGGAGGGAGAGGGGGAGTGGGTGGGTGAGTGGAAGGGCACGTTTTAGTTTCATGAATGTTCAATCAATTCAATAGGACAGCTTAACTTTCTCTTTCCCTCTCAGAACACATTTATGGGCCCACAGGCGTTTGCGGGCGGCATTCAAAGCCTGTGTGCCTCATACAAAAGCAGGGTAATTTCACCTTTGGGGGGCAGGGGGGGAAGGGGGGGAAGCAGCAGCATCTGAAATTCATAGTTTAAAGGGGGAAAAAAAGCTATAATCTATAGTGTTTGCGTTAGCTTAGAAGGTAGCCTCAGAGGTGGGTCCAAATTCTGATTGTAATAAGAACCAATCGTGTGAGCAATGGAACAATCGTATTATTTGGCAATAACGCTGATTTGCGGCTGCTGCCGGTTTGCTTTTCTTCCAGTACAGTGCCACGTGTGCACATCATTTAACAAAACCGCCACAACTCAGCCGGTCAGGCTCAAGCTGGAGTAATGCAACAGGAGTGACCTGCCTGGAATCACTTACTTTTTTCGGACAAAACTAAAGGATACAGCTCTGATAGGTCGCATTAGGACAGATAGATTGAAACCACAGTGTGGATGACATCGAAGCAGTAGCATGCTAATGGCACTGAGCACTGAACATTTGGTAAAACGCTCGGTCCCTAGCTAACGCAATCATGTGAAACTATCTGGGGTGTTGCAGATGAGGCAGGTAATATATATACACGTTTCCTTGAACTCCCAAACCTCACCTGTCAGATGCCTGTGTTTCCGCCAGGCTCTTAAAAGCTTTAACCTCATTATGTATGCATGCTAAGCAGCGGGTGACGTGACCTGCCAATTCAAAAAAAAAGTCTATCTTTGCATAAAAGTCGATGTCAATAAGGCACCTCGATGCCCGGGCTCTGTCTATATGATAAAGTAGCTTAGTATATTTTGCCTGTGTTTTCCAGGATGGCTGCAGAGCCTTGTCTGTGGAGATGACAATTAGAGTCACTTTCCACCCAGGTTAGGCCAGACAGGGCCTGTCAACCACAAGCAGAGTAGAATGCAGGGAGACAGAGAGTAATCTGTGTACCAGTCTCACCTCGTGATCTGCGCCGCGCTGACCACCGACGGGAGAGGAGGGGAGGGGATATAAATACTAAGGCTAACACACCTCTTCACTCTGATCTATTTCCAGTTTCCAACTGAGGCATGTGCTGTCAGTGAGTCATTTCTAATTTTTTTTCCATTTATTTTTTCTGCAGTTGCCATGTTTCTCTTCATATTGGCTTTCATATCCTCTAAATATTCCAAACCAATAAAAAATGGCAGCGGTGTAATCTCTAAGAAATAATCGAAATGTTATTTGGCTTGGAGTGCGTGAAGAGTTTAAGCTATGTACCATCACACGGCACACATTTTAAATTAAACATCCATACAGCACAAGAGGCTTTCGGGGTTTTATAACCCTGCAGCCCAGCCAAGCGACTGTTGATGATCTCAGATCAGTGCCGAAATCTGCCGCGCATTCAGCCCAGATGTCTTCTTAACAAATCTGAAGGAGACGAGATGTCAGGCGTTTTGGCACAGCAGTGCAGCTGTCACGTTGGTGTGTGTACGTACGCCATTCCGTATTGCAGCTTTCCTCAGAAACTATTAATAATTTACACGGGATTACTGTAGCATTCCACCATTAACCGCAAAACCTGCGTCAGGTCGACTTGCTGAACTGTCATAATAGCACATCACTCAGAGTAACAGATCTGCTCCTCACCAACAGTTGAAGGAAGAGCGGGTCTCGTTTTAAGACAATAAGCGCGAGAGGAGGGAAAATGGGGGAGGGATTTCATTCCCTTTCTGGTGGTTTCCCATTTAGTGGCTCTCGCCGGGCTACAAGATAGATGGATAGATACAGTAGATAGGTACAGTAGAGAGCGAGTGAAGGAGAGATCTAATTGCTGTCAGTCTCTACTGAGTTAAGCCTTAAAAGCGGCCGCCACTTCACACTGGAAGAGCAAAAGAAGTTTGCTTCTGTGTTGCTTCCTCTCTAGGCCTCAAGAGAATTTGGTGGGCCCCCCACCGCTACTAACACACACACACACACACACACACACTTGTTTATCTCTCATTGTCAACAGCAGCACATGCAGACTTTTGGATTGCGGTGGATTTAGAAAGGCGAACAGCCGATGACACTTAAAAACATCGACGCAGGTAATTGAAAAGATTATCCTGGAAAAGCTGGCTGTGATTTGGAGAGTTTTTCATGTGGGGGAAAGTTTCCCTCCAAAATATTACACACAAACCTGCACAAACACACACATGCACACACACACACACACACACACACACACACACACACACACAGCTACTTACGCACACTCATCTGAAACACAAAAGACCATCCCAAACACATCAGTGCACCCATTCTGACATTGTTGTGTTTACTCATGATGCCCTGTCAACCACTTTGTCAGATATACTTTCATCCAGGCTCTATTTCATAGAGCTGACGGGTTGTATCATCATTCATATGTGCATGTAAAATATGGCCCTTATTTATGTAAGGTCTTTTCAGCTCTGTTTCCCCCACACAGTCAGCTATTGCACATGATCATGTATACCGCTGCATGTTTTGTGTGTGTGCGTGTGTGTTTGAGAGAGAGAGAGAGAGAGAGAGAGAGAGAGCGAGAGAGAGGGAGAGAGAGAGAGAGAGAGAGAAAACATGTCTGTGTTTTCATGAGCGTGTTATTATGTGTGTGTTTTAACAACCCAATTTTTTATGTAAATAATTAATTATAGACACTCTTGTGCCCAAACCTACAAACCGTTAAGGTGGGTAAGTAAAAAAAAAAAAATCACATGTTCAATCAACCTGTTTGCTGGCATGTCCTTAATCCCCCCCTTATTAAACATTAGAATTCCCTTAAAATGTCGCCCGCACAGGTCAAATCCCCTCTTAGAGTGCAAAGCTGCAGGAAATTGCTTGCATTAGGGAGATGTATTGGTGTGAAAAGATCCCATGACACCAAGCCCAATGGGTTAGCTCATTTACGTTTGCATCTCCCCTATATAGCGCTCTCTGTCTGTGGGTGTGTGCATGTGATATGTGTATGCAGGTAAAATCTAAAAAACTCTCGCCATAAGAATTGGCTGACTTTAGCACTCTTTTTATTTAAAAAAAATGTCTGGCTATTAATATAATTAGAACATATTTTCCACATTGTATTTTATTGTTATCACCAACATGCTTTATTTTATCGTGGATCATTGAGGTATTCTATTATTGTATTAAATGGATTTGGTGTTTCAAAGTCAAATTTGAAATAAAACAGTAGACAATGAGTTATTTCAAATGTGTATTTTTTTTCCTTGACAGGGAAGAGCCAATATAGAATTTACCCTCATTACACGAAACATCATGGCCAAAGCCAACAGTAGGCTGCTTTTCAGGCCTTGGTGTGTTTGCTGTTTACATTTTCAGCTTTGCTGGACCTGCTCAGACACTGCCATGTGTTAACATCACGTGCTTGGCCCTCTAAGTAATTAACCAGCCCTGCACTCAGTATTGCCTTTTGTTTACCAATGCACGTTTATTGTATAACATCTTGCCAAATAAGTAACAATTAGGCCAAACCAGCTTGAAGCTGTGTTAACTAAAGCATAATAGAATGCACGGCATTGTTAAACATCAGTGGTTTGGTGGTAAATTGTGATGAACTGTGCTTTTATTATTGCTAAAAATATCAGGTGGTTTCAATCTGTGTTCAAAACAAACCCACCCAGTATTTTACTTTGGTTAGTCTGATATCACTCCAAACCAGGAAACCCATATTAACAGGTCAAAATGAAGGTTTTCCGATGCCTGGAAAACATGGGAATCACGAACACAAAAACAATTCCAGCATCTCCGGCAAACCTCTCGCCACTTGGCTTGTAAACAACACGTGAGCATTTGTTAAAGAAGTTAATGAGTTTGGTAAAGGGACGTTTTCATGAATAAATTCACCATATTTAATTTTCAATGAGTTTCACTCACACAAGTAGACGCTTGTGTGTAGTTTTTTCACATAGTGACTCTTTCATAGGAAACGACCTGAAGCTTCAGTGACTGGGTCGGGTCTTAGCAAAAAAAAAAAAATGGCGGGCCTCTTCACTGTCTGTTGGATACATATTCTAATTGCTGAGTGCTGACCCTTACTTCCACTGATGAGCAGGCAGGGGAGATGTTGACCTTGTGGCGTGTGTGAATCGATGGGAAGTTGATAAAGCCAAGTTCATTGCTGCCTAACATAAAACAAAGCTGATTTGTTTACCTAGCTAAGCCTGCGCGTGTCAGACCTATTACGGGATGATTTATAGACCAGCACCCAATGAAATTGTTTAAAGCAGATTAGGTGGAGCCACGATCACCACTAATATGACAAGCTGATACGCTGTGACAGGTAACCAAGCAAACAAGTTCCTGAAATTCAGATTGAATTAGAATCCTAATAATCCTGCAAGGAGCTACAGATTTAATCATGAGGGTGTGGAGGAGGAGGAGAGGAGAGGTGGAAACACACAGCGTGGGGGAGAAGGGAGAGAGTTGTAAGAGTGGCTGAGAGATGATAGAAGAGAATGTCTTTTTGTGATTTAGGTGTCCTACTTATGGGGACATCGTGTGATAGTGTGTGTGTGCGTGCTTGTGTGTACGTGCGTGTGTGTGTGTGCGTGCGTGGTGCGTGTCTATGAAAAATAGAGCTGGAAAGTAAAGCTATATTGCTGATGTATAGCCAACATTTCTAACGCTACTTTGGACATTCCCCGATACCCTGACAAATTGCTCGACAGGGGTGAAAAAAACAATGTTTTGAATGTTTCACAAATTAATTCGGTTAAAGATCATATTATCATATCAAATATCCCAAGAGAAAATATTTGTTTTTAGCATTATGCAATATGCATGTGGTGTATTGTGTTACATATGAATGTGTTGCCACAAATAGAAATATTAATGTAATTTAATGTGCAATGACTCCACCAAAGGATGCGAGGAGCCATTGTCCCTTTCCGAATGATGAAAGCCTTCCTTAATGGTATGGATATTGTGTTCCAATAAAATCTAGTTTAAGGTCATAGTACAACTGGAACATCAAGTATTTAAAGCAGAAAAGCAATCAGAGGCTGTAGTTTAAACCACACTAATATCTCTGGGAGCTTTTACATATTCATCATTTGTCCATTCAGGTGTTTTTTGCCGCAGAAATATCTCCAGTTGATTTGGAAATAATGAGAACAAAATGAGGAGTAATACTCGTGTACCCAGACACATTACACTGATTGTATCCTAAATTATGTGATTAATGTTTAACTAAGTTGTATTGTTTGGATATTTGAATATGCATGAAAATCATTACATTTCAAAGATTGAAAAAAATCACATTTGCTAGCCTGGATATGCATTATGCACCTTTAATATATCTTCTCAAAAAAAGCACAAATAAAAACTTTGTCTCTGGAATATAACGTTAATCCCTGTTATAGATGTATGCATTTATGGACAAATTAGTGTGTTTTACTGCTGTACATGAAGGAGAACAAGGCTGTAATACATAAATAGGGAGAAAAACAGATTGTATTAAGCTGCTCTGTGAATAGAAAATATGGTTCCCATATATTGAAAAACAAGTCGTTATTGCTCAAAATCTCGACAAGAAACTGGTGCACAATCATGGCCAGTGTAGCAGTTCACTTTTCTGTGGGACAAACATCTGCATCTCCTCAGCATGCAAACACCACAGAGAGTTAGACCGTCATCCAAACTTACCCTCCACACGGCTGATGTTGAATGAACAGGCAGAGACAGGGGGGAGAAGGGCGTTGGATGAGAACTTAATTAGGCAGTGCCATTCTCCGCTCACTCTCTTAATGAGGAGTTGTTCACTACGGACGTGTCGCGGCTCAGGGGCCGTCAGGGAACGCGTTTGGGGCCGACCTAGATCCCCCCTCCCCCCACCCGACTTGGAGCAGCCCGACGTGGCTGCCTTGTTCTCCACCTGCGAACCCCCGACACATTCAAACCAGGCCTCGTTTGATGTGCTTATTCTTTTCATGTTGAGACACGGAGACGGCCACGAGGAGCGGGACCTAGAGAAGAGACACGGGGGTTAGGGGTGCATGTGCCATGCGGTCTATTAGCCGTTTTAATATTGTTAATTAATGGATAATAGGGCTGGTAATGAGCTACTCGGTGCATTTTATTCATGTGATTATCGCGTCCTCGCTCTAATTCTCTCCATGAGCACTGGCGAGGGGGGGGGGGCTCGTGGCGGTTGCAATCAAGCCAGACACACATAGACACACCACACACACACACACACACACACACACACACACACAGACACACACCACACACACACACATACAGGCCCTTCGGGCCTTTATGCTATATTTTGTATATCACATGCACTATTGGCTAGAGGTTGCCAGTGGCAGACATTTACATTTTTAAATAACCATGGTGTTTATTACTAATAGCTTCAGCATTATATTTTATTATTTATTAATTCACTTTTTTCATCAGGATTATAGTTAATATACAGTATATATACAGTATATTATCTGTCGTATTACGTAATTCAATGTGTGAGCTATGAACAGGGTGTTCACAAAGTACGTAATGCACTGCTATGGGCTAACATACTGTAAGGTCACATATTGTAGGTGCTAATAAAACTCAATGGCTCAGGAGTGCATGCCAGGCTTAAATCCTTTGTCATGTCAGAGCAGGAGAGAACGTTCACAAGATGACTGGCATTATGAGGGATGAGGGATATCGGATATATCGTACTTACGACTTCAGAGCACATGATCACACGGTCAAACGAAGTCGTAATAACCACTGGGAAACTCGGATTTATCTATGATACCCGTGTTGCACAGTTATGTGGAAATGTACTACAAACATGGAGGAATACATGGCATGCATGGATGCTAGCGTGTTGTAGTCCTACACTATTAGATGTATGACCATGCTTTAACAAGCTATTTCGTTCAAAAAAGTGAACGTGGTTTCTTATAACCTAATTTGTCGCACAGGCTTTAAATAGTGCCCTAATGAAGAGGCTGAGACTATAGTATCATGTATCAGACGTTTGGCACAGAGCTGGTCATGTGACGTAGTGCTAATGGACGGAAAAGACTGAGACTAGCCCCAGAGAGTCTCAGCGGTCCTCCATCTTTATTTTTCAGACCTCCTTCGCAGGAAATAAGGCCGTTATCAGAGCCCAATTAGGCCGAGGGGGGTGATTTATACATACTCATGCAGGCACACGCGCATGCAGACACCAAGCGCACAAATGCACGTTTGTGCGAGCATGCTCATGTGTGTGTGTGTGTGTGTGTGTGTGCACGCGCGCACACGCGCAATTTATGAAAGTTAAACAGGTGGGTCTATATTCTTCTCTATAATCTCTCTTCCCTGTGGAGAAGCCTCTGGTGAGCAGATGGACACAAGAGACCCTACTCTCTCTCTCTCTCTCTCTCTCTCTCTCTCTCTCTCTCTCTCTCTCATCTTTCACTGTCATCTGTTATTCCTCTCCTCCACGGATGATGAGGCATCATGCCACCACTAGTGAGCCCTGCTTACTCACTCCTCACGCCTTACATACAAACACGCACCTAACTCGCATACCCACACACACACACACACACACACACACACACACACCTACAGAAACACACACATATCTGCACAAGCACATGACGAGCACATGCACGCACGCACACGTGCAAATCTATCTATCTATAAATATATATATATATATATATATATATATATATATGTCTGTCTGTCTATCTATATGTACAGTATGTCTGTATTTTTCTATTTTTTGCACAACTGCAGAAGTTTTTGCATCCATTTTAGTGGCTTCAATTAAAAAATAGTTCAAACTTACATTAAGAGTAACTAATGAAAATATTATATTTTACAGTATTTTACTGTGTATTGTATTCTATACAATA
>JAODOY010000014.1:595047-608536 GCA_025399855.1 Forbesichthys papilliferus | reverse complement strand
TATATACTTATACAACAGTTAGTTCCGACCAAGTATATATATAGTATATATATATATTTTGTATACTGTATTTACAGTTTCTACTTTCTCTTTTCTTAAAGACCCGCTCACAAACATTCATGTACACGTGACTGAACGCGGACAAGCCCAACTTTTTCCCCCGGTTGTCTTGTTAGACTTCTCTTCTTCCCAGAAAGAAATTGATTTGCTTATTAATGCAACAAATTGTGTGTTGGCTGCCTGTATTAAGGATTGTGTTTACACAGGCTACACAGCCTCTTGCTAACACATGTGGTTCGGCTGTTATTAGATACAGTGGCAGAACAAGACACACACACTCGTGCTCTCGCGCACACACACACACACACACACACACACACACAACCATCTGACAATCACCCTGCACACTGCAAGGTCTTGGCAGCAAATTGGAGGGCCCAGCATACATATTCTCATATGCTGATGGCCACATTGCTCGTCCTGGCTTCCCGCTGTAACGATTTCTGGTGCTCATTTGAAAGTGACGCAGGCAGCTACAGAACTCCTACTCAGCGGGAATCAGGGTGTCTTTATTGCCTTACAGCGAGCAACAGTAACCTGGATACATTGATAATGGGTTGTGGTGCTAATAGGGAGATAACACATCCAATCTATCATGAGTCCCCCGTATTGTGCAAGTGTGTGCGTGCGTGTGGGTGTGCGTGTGTGTGTGTGTGTTTACTTTTAAGTAACAATAATGCGCCCGCAGCCAGAGAAATACACCGCCATTTGTAAGGAGGCGTCCATAAACAAACGGCGAATCTATTACGCGGCGCCGGGTGAATTTTAACAACGGGTAACGGGCGTTTTTAAAGCGGGAACACACAGTTGTTACTGACAAATGATGTAGCACATGAAGTCATAAGTACTGTGCACAAAGTTGCTCATTATTCACTCTGAACTGGATTTCTTATCAAACTGTCAGACATAGTGGTTGTTACACAATGTGATTACCCCCCCCACACATCCCTGGTCCCCCTCTCCCAGTCCCCTACCATGATTACCACAGCGCCCGGAGGAAGGGAATTTGAATAAGGGCAGCCTATTATTCCCCCCCCCCCTCCATGTGATAGTAATTATTTACAAATTTGGGAGCGTTCATGTGAAATACAGGATGTTCTATTACAAGTTATGAATGACGGTTTGGGGAGAGCTGCTCTGCTCTTGATTTGGAATATGCTATTAACCTAATCAGATTAGAAAACAGCCACAGGTAGTCAGGAAAGAAGAGATGGCCCCTTGCCCGGCATTAACCAATCAGATTAATTTTACAGATTGTCACAAGCGCCTTTGTTTTCCATTCGGGCCAGGCTTGCCCTCAGAGAGATGTTCCTTAGACAATGTGATTAGTCAGGCAAAAACAATAGGGGCAAAAGAGAGAGTGTCCCTTTTGGCACTGCTGAATTCAATAAGTATAAGAACAAACCGGATTTTGCCCCATTATATTTCTTAATTTTGCAAATGTTCACACAAATGACTCGATGGGGTGGAAGTGCAGATTACAGGGGGAATATGTAATTGTGCGAGACATGGGGGCGCTCTCCGGGCAGGCCGAAAGACTGATTGCACAGGAAACAGTATTATTGGCTATGCATAATGTCGCACAACTGGTTTCTGTTCTCTCCTAATCAAACTATAAATCTTGAACGAAGCAAAGCGGTAAAGCGTTTATGCTAAAATTACGTGGGGGGATCTATTTTGCAGATCAACTTCATTGATAAATGGGCTAAAAAGGCCGAGCATGCGTAATTATTAAAAGGTATAGGCATGCTGCTATTAGGATATAAAATCCACACTAACGCAACTCAAATTAGCCTGCAGCAGCCAGCAGCCTAGTTCATGGCCTGAAGCATGCCACAAGGCATATGCAAACACACACTCCCTGCATGAAAAACACACAATGTCAAGGGAGTGGTTACGTGACTAAAGGCTCTGTGCATTGTGCCGTGCTACACTACAAACTAGTGATAAGAAGAAATGCTGCGTTCCTTTAGATACAAACAGTATGTGTTTTGGATCATTTGGCTCAGTATCGTGGTTTATGTGTAACAAAGTGAGGAATGTTTAGCCACGATGTCTTCCACCCCTCCCTTTATCAACTACCAGCCAGTATACAGCACAAGGAAGAGCTTGCCTTCCACTATTCCCCTAGACACCTGCTAATTACACTACTTCTTACCATGCACAGCCTCTCTCTCTCTCTCTCTCTCTCTCTCTCTCTCTCTCTCTCTCTCTCTCTCTCTCTCTCTCTCTCTAGTGTATGAGCAACAGCTTAATGTGCTCCCTGGGCCTTGTGAACGGCTGAGGGCTGTAGAGAGGGCTTGTGTATAGATTCAATATAACACGTACACCTTAAAACAAAGAAAACGCCATGTTATCGCCTGAAAACATCCAATAATAGCCAATTAGATCATCAAAAAACATATTCCCTGGCAATACACCCTCACACAAACACACACCCAGCAAGGGCCAGAAAGCAAAGGGAACCCTAGGGCTGTTAAACTTTAAAGCTCCCGCTTCAAAAACTCCACAAAATAAATAATCGGACTAAAACCGTAACCCTGGGAGACCCCGCTTGCTGCCTGATAATGGTCTGTTTCTATGACAGCAGCCATCCAGCACATTACGGCTGTGTTCTCAGGCCTGTTAGGCCCAATGGCGAGGGGCAGTGGCAAATGAGGAGGGGGGGGCTGCCATAAAAGCTGCGGCCACTGCGGGAAACTCTAGCCTCACGCTTATCGGGCCACAGGGATCTGGCTAACGCATAAACAACTTCAAAGAGAAGGCAAGATTGATGCAAACAGCCCAGTTGGACCGAGGCACCATTGCAGCAACACACACACACACATGCACACTTAATGTATGTTTTTACCCTTTGCTTCTTGGTTCAGTCTGTCTTTCAGGCAATTGCTGCCTTCCAACGAGATCTATAACAGATGAAACAACCTCTGCACTCGTTCTGCTCTGATGTCGGGAGACAGTGCACTGTACCTGCAGACAGTGCTATTTACTGTAGCTCCTGTGTAGCTGCGTTGCCATGCATGGCGCCGCGCGCCGTGTTATTACGCACAGCTCGTACGCGCCTCAAATCCACCACCGCGCGTTCTCTCTCCCACGCCTCTTCCCTTCGGACAAACAGACCCACCAACCACACCGCTGTGGGCTGTGTTTGTCTAATTGGGTCTTGAAATAACAGCAGCGGGGAGAACGATGTTGTACGTCCGAGACGTGTTTGAAGCATGTAAGCCTCGCAGGTTCTAGTCTGACAACTATGAGGCAATTATCATGAAAGTGATCTGGTCTTAACGTCTAGAGACACTATTGATTACTGTGCTTCATAAACAGTGACCACCGTAATTGGCGACCACGATTGTCACAAGATGGGAAGCTGTGTTAATGGAAGTAGTCACGTTCGTGACTCAGAGGCGTTGGTCACAGTGACTCTCCTGGTGAATGTAACGCACCACATTCTCTGTACGAGTATGTTTCTAACTCATGTGCGACGCACTGCAGTGCAGTGTTAGCATGTTATGCTTTGGACTAGTTCATGCATTTTACAGACGTCGTCCTGTGTTGGTTCAAACCATCCATTCACCTCATCACCCAGAAGAGAACACTTGCTGAAATCATACATTCTTACAGTCGAAAGGTTTAAATGCACATTGATTGATTTGGAGAGACAATCTCGCAGCCTTATGGCGCAGGTTGTTGACATGCTTGTAAGCATCCTTGAGCAAGATGCCTAACCCCTTACCCATTAATGTTGTATATCGTCATATAAAGGAATTAGCAAAGAGCCTACTTTTAGAAAGTTTGCATCTTAACTGGAAGGGGAGGAAGGTGAAATCCTTCCTTCCCTACCCTAGATATTTTCCACTTCTTTAGCCACGTGTTTTATTTTTTATTGTACATTTTTCCTCGCCTGGAGAGAAGAGCCGTCGATGGGGATGTCATTGTGGGCTTGTGCAGCCCTCTGAGACTGTAGGGCTATATAAATATACTTGACTTGAGTTGACTTATTGACTATATACTGTATATATACAGTATATTAATATATATATCCCTTTTCATTGTCTGCATTGGCATTAGATGTAATGACAAACAGAATCCTGCTGAGCCAGGGCCCCCCATCCTCCCCCAACTGGAGGTTGTCTGGCATCAACATCACACTGGAGATCATCTCTCCCAACTTTATTTAGCATGATCTCCTCTAAGCGGATCCAAAATGGCGGCTCATGCAGATGCAGTGGCTCGGCACTTTTTTTTTTTTGCTGTACAATGTCAGTAAAGATAAATCGTACACCTATGGTTTCAGCTGAACGTAATACAGAGTGGGTCTGGGGTGGGGGTAACCAGTAGCCTATCTCCACAACCGACCATGGCTCTGAGATTGGTTTTCCCTGAGATTATAATCTAGAAACCCTATTTACATTATCGTTTGCACACTCACTCTGAATAGAGGACCAATGTGCGACCAGTGGGACTGAGTAAGTGTGATGCCTTTAAAACCAAACACTTGATAGCTAATTGTGGTGGTGGTAGAGCTAAATGAAACGATATGAACAGTTGTAGCTATGCCAATTCGTTGAAGGCTGTGCCAATAGTTTCCAAATGAACCAGAGGTCTACGCCCATTAGAATGCAACTGCAAACAAGCCGCAAACGAGCGTGTCCAGACCCTAGGCTATTCACCAAGTGCATTGTGGGTCTTCTTACACCAAGCTAGTTGAACAGCAGGGTGCAGTGAGCCACTCTCATTATCCTGTGCAGGTGCCTATGACATGTATTTGCTGCATGGACAGACAAAACATGAACTGTCAGAGCAGAATGTAAACAAACACTGTGCATGTATTTATAGGCTGTTTAAAGGTGTGATAAGTGATTATATCCAATATTCCTTTTGTCAAATAGCTGACATCTCGTCACGGTACACTAGTTGTCCTTTCTTGTGCAAATGTGAAAACAAACAAAGTGGTGCGGACTGCACCACAACCCTTGGCAACGCTCCTCCAATCGGGGGAGGGGGCGAAGCATCTGAAGGAGCACTGACGGGAGAGATGTGTTTGTTTGTCAGATGTCAAATATCATTCTTTCTCCAACATCCCTTACTTAGAGAATGATTGCATGTATTCCCTCTGTGTGTGTGTGTGTGTGTGTGTGTGTGTCTATATGTCCCATTCCCATGGGATTGCAGCTTTCAATAATACCGTAAACATTCCTCCAACACGATCCTAATAACTTCCTATATAGGGAATTTCACTTCAGTGATCAGGTTTGTGTTGCTTTGATTAGTGACACTGTCTGTAAGGAGCAATGGGAAGCGTTTGGGCTGGCTAGCGAAACTGCACTAGGTGAGTGACACAACGCGCGACACACAGCGTGAGGGTGTGCACCTTATTACCCTCACGTTTGTGTCTTTAAAGCAAAACGCTTTGAAGCTGCTGTACCGATGCTGTACCGATGTTATGTACTGAGTACTCACCTATCTCTAGTTTATCCATGCCTCTGCACTGAACACCACACACATCCATAGCAGGAAACATGCAGTATAAGAACTAAATATGGATGAGTATGGATATATTTTGTTTACGCCTAATACTTATGATTAATTGATTCATTTGAAATGATTTGCTTTTCCCCACCCGCGTTCCCGTTTCGACAGCCCAAATGTAATCCATTAAACATTGAACAATGCTAGCGGGTGTCATTCCAAGCTGTAACGACAAAACCCAGTATCCTTGTCAAAATAAAGTTGAACATTTGACGGGGGGTGGGGGGGTGGGGGGAAGCATCTTTGTATCCCTGTGTATCCCTATGTGTCCTGATGTCTATTTATAAATCTGCCATTGGCTGACAGCTTCTCTTCAGGCATACTGTAACAGTCCAGCGCTAGCCGAGAGCCTGCATCTGTTGCTATTGATTACCCGCCTAAAAACGTACCATAAACCATTTGGGAAACACAGATAGGGGCCGCAATCAAGAAAGGTAGAGTTCCCTCAGGCAGTTTATAAACCCATTTGCCTTTATCGTATGAAAAATCCTCTGATTCCTTGCCTTCAGGGAGAGTAGTAATAAGTAACTTATACAGGGCAAGGTATATTCACTTAGCCTGCGAGCTAACCTTAACTCTACAGCATTTGACCATTGGCTTCCAAGGTTAAAGGTCACATATATACTGTATGGCTACAGTATATGACATAATGTTATTTTGCACTGCAGTAGTGAAAGATAAAATCAGCTATTGCATATACAGTAAATAAAAAAAGCATTTTGTCAAATTCAACAAATATCTCTTCGCATTTCGCTAGCTTTCTGTTTCTCTGTGCGTGTTGAAAAAAAGAATCAGATACGTCTACACAGCCCCGGCTCCGTAAATAGTGACCAAGTTACCAATGTGGCGAACACGGCTCACATCAACAAAGTCGTAGCGCTACGCTTTGCTTCACAATGCATTTCGGCGTGTGATCCGTCTGCCACGCAAGACCGCGGAGCAACACTGTTTTGATTTGAGCTGGAAGTTAGCAAGAATGACCCTGCATTTAACCCCTGCAATATTGTGACTTGTTAAGTGGGCAGTGTAGTCATCTTGCATAACATGGCCTTTTTCTATTCATATTTTTCTCAAGATAAACATTGCTCTTTCCACCCACACCCCAGTACATAGCGTACAGCTCTATACTGCACAAACTAACTCATCGCCTACTAGGGTCAACTGTACAAATACATATGTGCTGTTGCCATGTGTTTCATATAAATAATGTGTCCTAGTGTATATTTGTTGATTCTTCATTCAAAAGTCTTATATGTAACAACAACAATTAACAATTAACTTTCAAATATGCAAGATCAGATCAGCATGCACGTGAAAACATAATTTCAAATGCAGATGACTTCGTTATTATTCCGTCTAACTGTTGTATTATCAGTTGCGTAAATGAATCCTAAACAAATACAGATGTCTTCTGTGTTCTATGACTGGCATAAAATCATTATCGGAGCACTGAACTGTCAAAGTACATTTTATTATCCATCTGTTTTCTATTACGAGGAAAAAGCTGCATAATTCATAATCATTAACAGTATGAATAGGGATGTACAGACCAGACGTTCAATCAACGGTCCACTTTTATGCAAAGCATTTAAGAATTCAACCAGGAAGCACTTACCCTTTTAAAACACCGACTGTGAAGTATTATTTTTCAGATTTGCCAGAACTAATAGCAAGGAGATTGTGACAGGATGAGAGAAGAGCACTTACCCGTCTGGTAAAATAAGTTCATTTTCCCAGTGACTTCCTCAGGCCAAGCATGATTCATCTGCAAAAACAAGACATTTCCAACATTAATGTATGAGGAAGCAAGTGCTATTCTCTAATTAAACAATGTTTACCTACCTGTTTTTATCAATCAGCACCACTTAACCTTCTGATTTAGTAAACCGGCTGATGATTTCTTACACGGGAGGAATGGAAAACACATTGCCATCAACGTATAAGTTACTGTTCTGTTGAGGCCCTGTATGCCAGAGCCATGGACAGAGAGAGTTACGTCAACGGAAGTTCAACATTTTCAATGGTCACATGGTTCATGAAGAGGCAAAATATATGGCAAAATAATTCCAGGAAGTGCTTGGTGGGCAATTTAAATATATTTATACAGATATATCACTTCATTTTTTGGTAATTAGTAGTAAATAAATGCACCGATTTACCTTTAAAATAGAATTTATAGGGTACTACAGTATTTAGGCTAACTAACTCTCGGGAACTATTTTGAGGTGACGTTGCTGTTAAAAAACGGTCCATTGGAGTGAACGGAGATGGCGTGACTTTATCTCTACATGGCTCTGCTGTACGCTAATGAGTGTAACGACCAAACATTTCTCTAAGCGCCTGTCTATGTACGTTATTTGACGGAGATAAAGATGATATATTTAGTGTTTCTTCTGACTTGTTCAGGAAACAGGTTTTATACAAATTTTCATACTTTTATACATCCTTGTCTGTATTATCATATATTTTTGGAAATGTGTCTACTTCCTTATATTTTTGTCATTTGTCCTATATGTTTTGTTTTGTTTTTTTGTATTGAAATTACACTGAAAATGGAAATAATGGCATTAATATACAGTAGCAATATATTGTACATCACTATCTATCTTCTGAAACACCTCTGAGGCATTGTTTTTTGGGGGGGTCGGTTGGGGACCCCTGTGGTGCATGCCTATGGAGACCAGCTCTGGGGAGGCTGATTGTTCAATGTATGCACATACAGCAATGCCGTTTTTAATATTATCTGCTCACATGGAGAAAAGATGAGAGGAGAGGATGGAAATATTTGCAACTATCCAAAAAATAAAAAATAAAACTTGACGGCATAAATATCCACACCAATGTTTGATTAGTTGCCCTGTCCGTTCAGTGTTTTGACACTATTATGTCCAGAACATTGTTTTAGTAGTTGCACACTGTACCTTCAGTGTTTTGACACACTAATATTTCCAGTATATTCCAGTATAAGCTTACTTAATAAAACACATCTGGAACAGTATACCCAGCCAACTTAAGTACAGTAGAGAAGGTTTTTTTAGTATACTAAAAACAATTTTCACAGTTTTGTAAAAACATGGCTTCAAACCCAAGATGTCGTTCTTGCCAGTTGTACAGTATAGCCTATTTCGCTGCAAGTAGTCAAACACCTCACAATCTTACTGTTTCACAGCTGGGGAAGCTGCAAATGCTCTCCCACATGTGTTTACAAGGCACTTTACAACACAATGCTGAGATGTGTTGTAATGAAAAGGAGAACTTATTTTCGTGACCTTTGCTCCACCTTTAGACCAGATTAACATCAACCCCACTGAGTGACCTAACATGACAATTAAGCAGTGGATATAGATGTTCTGTTTTGAAAACATACACCAACCACAGAAACATAGAGGGTTGTGTCACTTTGAAGCAATTATCATAATCCCCTTCTGACACAAAGTTATGGAAAATTATAAATTTTTACTGTAGGCTGTTTACCACAGTTTATTATTTTTACAGTTTCAATTATTTATTGAAATAACAATCTCATGTCTTTATCTCCAACGGCGGCATACTAAATGTTACTACAGGACACCTGTTTATATGGAGGAGAAACATGAACCCGCTAAAAGTCTTGGAATGCACTCTAATGGTCCGTGGAGACAGCGCTGCTAATGTTGACTGTTGACATTTGTATTTTGATTTGACATTTTCTCTTTTGATATCTCATAGCAGCCTACACCAGAACCTAAATCCTTTCTGCTCAGAATGACTACTTCTCATGCATGTCAGTGTGGAGTGTAATAATGTTAAGTGACTGATCACTCTGACTGCTTTTCCCGTGGCTACATTTGTTATATAAAATATATGTTTGAAATTGTGTAATTAATATGTCATATTAAAAATTATTATATTTTTAAAATATTAATATTATATTATTATTTTTTCATATTATATATTATTATATTAATACTTTTTTTTAAACAAAAATGTTTGTCAAGAGAAGATGTATACTATATATAAAAAAATACAAATAAAAACTCTTTTAAATGCTAGTTTTGTAGAAGAACGCATAATAATTCTAATGTTAACATGTTTTGTAATGCCACATATACTGTATGTGTTTACTTTTTCAATAAATAAAGTAGCGGTTTTATTTTAAAAGACAACTGATTGCATTATGTTGCTGCCATGTGTTGTTCATACACCGTATACCGTATGTTGCAACCAAATAGCCAAGACTAATTTCATATGTCATCGAATGACATTTTCAGTAGCTTGACAGTTAATTCAAGGTCAGCTGCAGGCTCAAAATGTAAGGTTGACCTTAAACATGCTTAGATTAAAACACACATCTAGTCATCTATAACCGATAAGCTGTTTGTACAACCATCGTATACAATATTGTACAGTCTAATGCAAATATGTCTGCTTCTTGGTAATAGGTGGGACTTTTGGAAAATGTATAATCTTTGTTTATGTATTCCAACTCTGTAGCCATTTGATTTATTCACATTTCTGCCCTGCTGATTGACTGATGCAATAGACTAGTAACAACCCCAAATTTACTGTCTTAGAACACAGTACTTCATTAAAAATGCTTGCCTTTTCCGTGGTTTAAACTAAATAATTATATTGTGGTATTTAGTGAAAATATTGCTGTGTTCATATATAAACTATAGCTTTACATATTTAATTTGTTAACTTAGGTGAAACTATTTCTGGCTTCCAGCTAAACAACATTTTAAATAAACGTCTATTTTAATTGATATAAATATATTTTTTCTTTCTTTCTTTTTTTTTTTACAAATGATAAATTATCAAGCTGCTTCTGACTGAACATAATTAACACTGTAGGAATTGTCTGGGGTTGTAAAAAGGCTATATTACTGTATACAGTATAGAGCTACTGTACAATGCATTGGCTCGTATATGACAAGACTGTTACAAAACCTTTTCCAGCCTTCCTCTTTACTCCTGACCAGTGTTTGGCAGTAACTAATTACTAGTAACTAGTCACTGTAATATCATTACTTTTTTCAGTAACTAGTAGTGTAACTAATTCCTCTTTCCAAAACAGTAATGATATTACAATTACTAATCCAAGTAATGCTGCATTACTGCGTTACAAGAACAAGATTACTGGTCCTGCCAAACTTAAGGTAGGATAATTGAACCAATCCAATCACCTGGTTTGAGAGGTTGCCATGTTTTCATTTTGGCTTATTATTGACTCAATAGAGAGAGGATTCAATTCTAAACTGAGCTGGCTACACACGTTGTCATTGTTCAGATGGGGCGAGACAGGGTTGTGATTGTTAATGTAATATAGTAATGTAACTAGAAACATAACTAATTACTGTTAATACCCAGTAATAAGTAAAGTAATACTATTACTTTTTGAAGGAGTAATAAGTAACTAGTAACTTATTACAATTTCTGAGTAACTTGCCCTGCTCCTGAATGCGGCTCTTCTGGGGGGCAGTAGGGATGATGGGAACACACAAAAAATACTGTTAGCCCACTGGATGGAGCTACAACAGCACGTGGCAAAAGAGAGGTCTGCACCGGTGCCAAGCTGGAAATCAGCGCCCAAACCAAACATCGCCAGTTAAACATACTGTACGCAAAACAAGCATTAGAAGGATTGCAGGCCTCATTGTTCCTTTCTCTGCATTGTCTGCATGTTGCTCTCAGCCTAATACATTTAATTGTGAATGTGTAGCTAATGGAAAGTGATGAAGCTTGATAAGAGAGGAGGAATGGGACCTGCTGTGCTGACATGGCTAATTTTAATTTAATGTCCTTACAATTATACTTTATCTTTGCCAGAACACATAAAATACAGTATATATCTCATATTACCCAGACATAATATTTTGGAGTTTAAATATTTATTATGGCAATGAAAGCAACTCTTAATAACCACACAATTATGAGGCATTGTTTTGTAATGGGATGAAAACATGTTTCTGTAGAAAACTAATTTGGAATAGCACCAGAGAAGACAAATGCAAAAATAACACAAATTACCTGACAGCAAGTCACTTTTCGAGGTTAAATTCTTCAGTCTTTAAAATGTTGACAATTGGGACACATTTACTGCAATGTGACATAAATATTTGGCTCGTTCCTAAGTCATTACTTTTAATATAGTTCTGCACAGCTTTTGACTCTAGATACATTCATGAGCATTAGTGAACAAAGCTAACCAAAGTCTAACCAAAACAAACTTGCATGAAAGGGAGCTTTGATCTGCGGCAGGCCAAAGTGACTTCAGCACTTCAGCTCGTTTAAGATGAGGTTTCTCTGGGTGGCTTTACTTCAAGCTAACCCTGATTCTACTACAATGGAACCTTCCATTCTAGAACCGCAGAGTCCATGGCCGAGCCATATTTCACCTAAACCAACATACAGTTAATTTCATTCTCAAAATTAGCTAGACACAAAGCATTTTTCTGTAGTAAGATTTTGCAACAGCTAAGCTGTAATTTAACTATTTATTGTGGCTCTATTGAGGCTCTTCACATTCCATCAGATCATACTTGTGTGTGGTGACATACAAAGAGTATTATAAGAATGAAATTAGAGTGATTTCTTCTTCAGGGTTTTTTGCGCTATTTTCATGTGACCCCTGAGCACTTGACCCCTAAAAGGGCAGCACGGAATAACACCAGAATATCACCAGAATCTCCCATGTTAAAATAAATATATCACACGCCTCAGTGTGCAATATTACTCATCTCTCTCAAACTAATATTTATACATGTATACGACACACCAGAATTTAACGTTAAAATGAGTAATGGGTTATAGAAAAACCTGTGCACACATATTCAGATGAGATCAAATACTAATAATCTTAAAAGTAATACTGTATTTTCCAACATACAGTAAGGGAACAGTATATATTCTTTTGAAATATACAGTATGTATATTCAAAGCTATAGACAAAATGGAAACACTTTGAATGACCATGCTGTAACCATGCCTGCCCCTTGATACACACACACACACACACACACAAACTCCATTCCAACATTACAGTATTATATTATTCTTTATTTGTGGCCAACATAAATAGCGTTATGTGCTTGAATGAGTTGACAAAGCAGCCATGGCCCATTGATGGCTGATGGATGGCTGTGTGTGCCTAGCTAATTATTAGTACACATAAAAGGATGCTGTTGTTTCCCGAGCCGGCTCCGTAGGCCCCCACCAGAGAGGTTTCTGGGTAAATAAGAAGCCATCAGTCTGCGACTATATCACTCAATCTTGATGTATGAGCACAGAGGTACAAATTCAATGCGCCGCGACCTTCTTGGGGGTACTGGGCAATAGGCCCATGCAGGACGCCATTTGGGCTAATTCCTGCATGGGGTCCAGACAATAACCTACTATACCACATACTGTAATTACTTTGTGTACACATCTGGACCTCAAGTTTCCAGAAGAAGCTAATACTCTATAGTGGTACCACTATGAATGTGTAAAATGTAGTATGTGCCGGTAGAACAAGTATAAGGCGTGATGTTTGTATGTATGTATGTATGTATGTATGTGTGTGGTGTGTGTGCGTGTGTGCGTGTGTGTCTCTGTGTGATTGGGGGGAGGTTTAAGTTTAAACATACGCTAACTGTTGACCTTGTCATGTCATCTGTTTCAGGGTTAGTCGATGCCATTGAAACAGGGAGAAAGACTGCTCCTTGGACCAACGGCAGCAAATTCAAACAGGATTAGATGCTCCATGCACCCCTCAAATCTCTTGCTCGGGGGCAAGCCTGCTTTCAGCCATCTTGCATCTATTGGACAAAGTTCCAGTGCCGCTTCAAATACCGACACTGCCTCTGTCACTGCAACGGACAACGAGAGTATTAGAAAACGGAGATTTCGGAGGGGAAGGGGGGGGGGGGGGGGGGGGGGG
>JAODOY010000014.1:546397-557459 GCA_025399855.1 Forbesichthys papilliferus | reverse complement strand
AACGGGACCCAACGTGTAACAGCCTAATGCTGTTGAAGCTTTTCATTGGCATCTGTGGAGCTGTGGTTGTTGGATTGTCTTCTCCTTTTCAATTACCTGATCTTTTCAACTCGGTGGGAAATGAAAAATGTGCCGAGGAGTTGGCACTCCAGAGCAGAAGGCCCCCACTCCCCTCTCTCTCTCTCTCTCTCTCTCTCCATCTCTTTCATTCCCTCTTCATGTCTCTCTCTCAATCATCTCGCCCTCATATTAGCTATGTGTCTCGGAGAAGGCCAGTGTGTGAGCGCCTTCAGAGTTCCCCCCCCAAACGCTTAATAATGATCTTAAACGCTAGGTCCACTTACCGCTGATGTGAACCAGAGCTCATCCTCGCTGTTATTATAGCCGCATCTGAACATTGCAACGGGCGCTGTAATAAATTCAATGTGACTCGCTCAGCTATGAATGTCCGTGGGGAGAAGCCAAGCTCTGACTTCACCAGCGCTGTCCGTCCAGCTGCATGGCCAGAAACACTGTCCAGTTCGCCGCTGATGCGGACAAGATGTTGGTGGGGAGAAACAAACGGTTCTGACTGAAACGATTTGCGATGTTTAGTCAGGTTTAACATCTTCACCCAGCGTACACAAACAGCTGATAGCAAGCTCAAAGCAGAACTGTCAGCAGCTATCGGCTCAACATTGACACGTTAGCTCCATCCGTTTACACAGCAAAACAAATGTTGTAATATAGAAGAAGAACAGGGGAACAAAATATTGGTTTGACACGGTCCTACCTCTACAAACACAACCGCCCCTTTGATGTTTGAATAAAACTCTGTATTAGGTTTACAGTAATCCATTTACTATCATGTAATGTATATCACGGAGGATGTGCCTAGCATATCACATAACACTTTGCAAAACGCTTTGCAAAACGCTTGGCAAATATTTGGAGATGAAAATAAAGAGCACTTGGGTTTGTGAAAATGCTCTGTTGGTTGGTGTTCCAAAAAATTCTTCTTCTCTTGTAGACGACAGAAGAGGAAGACAGTGGTACACAAATCTAGATGTGCCACACCATAGAAGAAGAAGAAGAAGAAGGAGAAGAAGAAGAAGAAGAAAGGCATGTCGTTTACACCTCTGCAATCCACCACCAAAGCAACAAGCATGCGGCTCAGGGGCAAATACACCAAACGGCGCCTTTTTGATTTCCAACCGGAAAACAAAACTGCGAGCAAGACAGCTGCATTCTCTTGTCTCTGTCTTGCTGTCACTCCTCTCCTCCTCATGAAAAGAAAAGAGTTTTTCAAAGTCGCGCGCCATCACAGGAGCGTCGCCTTTCAACCGCGTTGGAGTTCAAAACCTTGCGGCTCCTTCCGAACGCCGTGTGCTGAAATCACAACATGGCGGTGGGGGTCCGTGCTGATCCAGGCAGCACCCCACTACCCTCAGACATGTGAGATAAATAAAAATAGCTTATAGTTGCAATAAAAAAATAAACCATTTTGTGTGATAGGGTGTGAGCGTTTCAGTCGTAATTGTGTTTGTGAATTTCTAATGAATCTAATGCTCTACTGTACCAAACACACAATATGGCGCTGAACCAAAAAGGCCAGGAATAAACACACCGTTTGATTTTGCATAAAGATAATACATGTTTTTGTTGCTTGTCGCCAAAGCTCACGCCTTCATGTGCTTTTGTTCCAGTTAATTCCGTACCAAACAAGTGATGTTATTTTTACCACATCCCCGGTGACTAATTACGAGTCGACTCCAGCGCCAAGTGATGTTTCACCCCTGATCAACAAAACAAAAGGGGGACATGTTGCTTTTACGCTGCGCTAATAAACATTTCCTGTGTCAAAACCCATGCGTGCCGGAACAGTTTGGCCGTCCAATCGGTGAACACGTACAGCAGCGCAGCCATTCAGATTACATCGTCATCGGCCTGCCACGTCCCGATGAGGAGGTCTGAGGAAGCCGGGGGGAAGATAATGTGAGCCGGGGGTGGGCTGGTCCTATGAATGTGAGAGAGGGAGAGAGGGAGGTATTGAATGATAGAGAGAGAGGTAGAGATAGAAATAAGTATAGAGAGATTGGAGGGGAGAGAGAGCAATGGAACACGCCTGACTAGCGTTGTCCCAGAGGTGAGCTGAAAGGGCGGTCTGATGATGTCATCACCATGTGACCGTCTGCAGTGGGACTCGTTGAGGGGGAACAGCTGGACCAGGGACTCAGTGACCCTCTAGTCACTGGGCTGGAGGTCTACCACCTAAAGGGCACTGAACACTCTCTCTCTCTCTCCCTCTCTCTCGCTCTCTCTCACTCACTCACTCACACACACACACACACTCTAAGAAGGCCATCTTAATTGCCCCGCCCCTTTTCGCCTGCTCTCCAATAGAAACTGCCTTCCTGTTATTGCCTACTGTGCTGTTTTGTCCAACCTAGTTACGGTAACTAGGTTGGACAGGTGAAAGGGGCGGGGCTTGCGATCGGTCACTTAGTAAAAAAACAGGCACCTCTGTCAAAAACCCTCTCGCACAATCCCTTAATGGCACATTTACACACGCTCACGCACATATACACACAAACACGCGCACACACATCAAAGAAAGCATGCCGGTGGAAAGTGTGCCTGCGGACGGCCAATCACACTTCAAAACCACCCTCACGCACACACACAGCATCAAACATCTGTTACATCTGAATCAGTGAGCTGTGTTCTCAGAGGAGAATGAAAAGACATGGGATCGGGTTTGACCTCACCGTAATCTTGGAAACGACGCAGGAAAGCTGCCCTAATTGGTTGGAGGTCGGTAGGCTGTGTAAATCTATATGTGCAGGGCTGCCATGTGAAAGGTGGTGGCATAAAGAGCTTAGCATGAAATATTAGAACAGAGACTACGTGCA
The DNA here is from genome assembly GCA_025399855.1 of Forbesichthys papilliferus. NCBI lineage: Eukaryota > Metazoa > Chordata > Actinopteri > Percopsiformes > Amblyopsidae > Forbesichthys > Forbesichthys papilliferus. The sequence continues at coordinate 554,568 of JAODOY010000014.1, read as the reverse complement.
GAAAGGCACACGTGCGCGCGCGAGTGTGTGTGTGTGTGTGTGTGTGTGTGCGTGCGTGCGTGAGGCAGTGTGAAGCATGCAAGCCAGAGAGGTGGCCACTTGGCACCTGAAGCGTTGAGCAGGTGTTCCAATAACTTTGCTCAGATCCACCAACAACTGTTGCTCTCAGAGTCTCCACGGGAACGCCACATGAAAGCTGCCGGTCTTTTAAGGTATTTCCCTTCTCTCTCTCTCTCTCTCTCTCTCTCTCTCTCTCTCTCCTCTCTCTCTCTCTCCCTCTCTCTCACCCTCTCTCACCCTCTCTCATGTCTGCATCTGACAATCATCTGTGATAAAAGCCACATCCATAACAACACCCACACACGCATGCACACACAGATAGCGATCAGGCCTGGGCTTTCTAAAGCGCCTGCACGCCACACAGTTCTCCAGTGAGAGCAGCCTGCTTCGCCATGCAGAGCACTCTCTGCCACTGACAAGAGACGATAGCAGCTGCTCTAATTGCACGCGACCGAGTCGTGCCAACTGTCCCATTTGATAGGAGCCGGAGCCGGGACCTCTCACTCATCCCCTCGTGGGGTCAAAGGTCACAGACCCGCACCCCCCCCCCCAGGTGACGGAGAGATGACAGGATGAGAGAGAATGATAAGGGTAGACAGTCGGTCAGAGAGAGGGGAAGAAGGGATGGAGTGATAGAGAGGAATGAAGAGCAATTGGGTGCGAGGGCCATCTGAGGGCGATGGTGATGGATTGCATGTATCACCAGGTAGCTATTTTAATCATCGGCGCTCACACACACACACATACATAGAGGTTGAAATACACAAACACACACAAATGGAGTCACCAGCTATGCAAAACAAGATGGCAAAGGCCCAGCCATGTTAAGAGCATTGCTTCCTATTTGGGGAAGAGGTATGAACCAGAAATAGTCTAGTTAGCGGAGCCTTTGCAATGTTAACATAGACTCCAGTTAATCTCAACAGCAGGAAAGTCATGAGACGGGTACTAATCCACAGACAGAAACAGTACAATGACAGATAAGGTGTACAAGGGGTCATCTCTGAAGCTCAACATTCATTCACACTTCAAAGCATTTTGCTGAATGTCGTACAGTTAAGCTAGACATAGTGTGTTTGTCTTATAGCGATGACATGTAAATGCAATCAACACCTTCCTTCTACAGTATGTTGTTTTCAATATAGATTGCTCTAATGCTGTTTTTACCAGTTTAAATCAAACATCTTTGAACCGAAAAATGCAGCTGCTCCCCTTTTAACAAGAACAAATAGGAGGTCACATATTACTCAACTTTGAGCAAATTGTTCAGCATCAAGTTCTGCATGGACATACCAAGATTTTATAATTATACAAAGATAGAGCGTGGTAATGGATATTAACGGAGCAAGAATGGAACGCTTCTGGTCTTAAGTGGGCGTGTCACCAAGCCATGGAGGCTGACATGGGCAGCCTCCAGACAGCTACATCCACCATGCATGACCTGAGACAACGTAGATTTATCTCAAAACAGTCTGCATAAAGGGTTAAAAGTCGCCCCCCCTCCTTCTGAAAAAGGAGTGCGGAAGTGCCGTTCGTTGGAACCTTAAATGAAATTGTTAAATTGTATTTTCTCTGAAGAAACAGTCTAGTATAGTTAGCAACAGTAACTAAGGGGGGCAGGGTTAACAATGTGATTATTCTGTGTTAATGTTTTTGACATGTTATTTTTATATAATTAATGAATCATTATTAATTAGATTATTTTGACAGCCGTAATATAAATAAAACGTACTAACACACACACAAACACGCTTATATAAATACTAAGCATTGCTCCAAGGGGCAGGCTAGACACGTTTAATTTCTTCATCAAAACTCGGTGGCATTAACATAATTGTCAGCCTTTAGTGTATCTTGACTCTTTAACATCAGTTTGGGTGTATTTTTAGATCATCTACCTGCTTGGAATTCAACGCCCCTTATTACAGACAGACAGGAGCATCCACCATGCCAAATAGTCTTATGCCTTCTCCCCGAAGCTCACATAAACACACACAAGCAAACAAATGTGCACACGCACACACACATAAATATCCTTACAACCCTGCCAGAAACAGATGAACCTATCCCGATTACTCTAATGGTCAGAGGCGGCTCAGCATGGCTGGAGAAAGCTTAAAGAGGCGGTGTAGTCAAAGGGTGAAATGTTGACCTGTCAAAAACCTGGCAAAAATCAAGATGGAGGACAAAGTGAGGGAAATGCAGGGAATTTCTAAATTAGTGCATGCATGAGTGTGTATGTGTGTGTGTGTGTGTGTACACGTGTCAGCATTGGAGGTCTATGGGTGTTTCATTGTGTGTGTGTGTGTGTGCATGTCCATGTGCGCATGTGCGCGTGCATGTGTGTGTGTGTGTGTGTGTGTGTGTGGGTGGGTGGGTGGTGTCCAAGTGCACGTGTGTGTGCATGACACACGTGTCAGAGGGTGGTGTTGTCGTTTTATGTTTTGTGTCCCTGTGCATAGCATGGGGGCCTGCATGTGTGTGTGTGAGTGCGTGCGTGTGCATGCGTGTGCATGCATGAGAGACAGAGGGGGGGGGGGGGACATAATGACCTGTGTGATTGATAATCGATCGGGCTCCTCTCCTGTTCGTGTTGTGTTTCTAGGGTTGTGTTTTAATGTCGCTCCTCAGCTCGCTGACCTCATTAAAGGATCCGGTTACCCTCAAACAGCTTTTTAATTTAGCCTAATGATTCCTTGCATAATATATCAGATACTTGGTAAGCCCGAGGGAGCGGCCCATCTCTTCAAGGTGCCTTTATAGTCAAAGGAAAAATATTGTTTATGTGTTTGTTTGATTGTTTTTGTGCATGTTTAGTTTGTGTTGCCTTTCCCCCTTTTGTTAGGTGGTTGGGGTTCACTCTCTATGTTGTAAATGTGTCTTTGAGAACCTAGACGTCCTCCTTTTGCAGTATTCCATACTTCCTTCCTTCCTGCCTTCCTTCCTTCCTTCCTTCCTGCCTTACAGCTGTGCTCTACACAGCTGCACCACGGCACTATTGGAAACTCAAAACTGAGGATCATTGGTTATTGGAAATGCCATTAGGCTGCCATTACCCGCACCACCCAGACGATCAATAACACATTTTTACCATGTGTAATTGCTTAGTTAGCTTGTTAGCACTGTATATCAGTTCATCAGGGACAAGACGATGTGCCGTTTCATTGAGAATCCTCTGTGTTTTGGGAGCTTATAGCGGAGTTCCCGATGCCTACGGCTTGTATGTATACTGAATGAAGTGTCATGTGTGGGAACAGCAAGTGCCGAATGAGACTCACAGTCAGCTTTAAGGCAGACGCCTTGGGATGCACCCTCGCCAATTCACACCCAACACCCACCAATGTGTGCAGCTGCCTCTGCCTGCAATGCTGAGACACAAACACAGTTCCTAATCCACTCCCAAGACAAAACACATGCGCACACATACTCACACAGACATGTACATGTACACACACACGCGTACACACACGTACGCAAACGTACATACACTCACACATGTACACACACGCACATGCACGCACACAGGCGTTGACACACACACACACAGTCAGTGAATGTGAGATGAAGAGGCAGGCCTTGATCAGCAGTCATCCATGCCTCCATGTCTCGACATGATCACTGCCTGTCGATAGTCGGGTACGGCGTGAATTATTTAGCCACACGCATGTTTGGCGCCACCTAAACACGCTAGACACAAGCTCCTTGCCGACGCGGGTTGAGCGGAAAAAGAGAGAGAGAGAGAGAGAGAGAGAGAGAGAGAGAGAGAGAGAGTAAAAAACGAACTCTGGGAAATTAATGAATATGTAAGGAAATAAATAAATAAATGAGGGAAACAAACAAATACAAGCTTTGGGGAGGGGAGGGGTGTAATTTAACGCTCCACTTCAATTCCAGTCAAAATGGAAAGTTAATGCGTGTGCGTCTCACGCAGTATTGATATGTGCTCTTTGTGTGTGTGCGTGTGCGTGTGTGTGCGTGTGTGTGTGTGTGTGTGTGTGTGTGATGTGCGGCTGCGCGTGCAGACGCAACATGCCTGACAATCTATTCCCAGCCACAGCCGGGCTGCCACTCAACACTGTTGCTATTAGACAGGCCGCTTTGGAGAACTGATGGCTTTTCAGGGGAACCAAAGCTATCAAGGCTCTTTTGGGGGCGCGTGGGTGCGTGTGTGTGTGGGTGGGTGTGTGCGAGCGTACGTACGTGTGTGTGTGTGTGTGTGTGTGTGTGTGTGTGGGTGTGTGTGTGGATGGATGTGTGCATGCATATGTATCTGTCTGTGTGTGCGTGAATGTGTGTTTGTGTGTGTGTGTGTGTGTTTGTGTGTGTGTGTGTTGCCACTTACAGTAAATGGCTATGTTCCAGCATGTTTGACATGTGCTATGCATGTATGCCTGTGTGTTTGTTAGCGCATGAGTGTTGGTGTGTGTGTGCGTGCACATGTGAGTGTGTGATAGAAAGAGAGAGAGAGAGAGAGAGAGAGAGAGAGAGAGAGAGAGGGCGAGAGAGATTTAACATTTACAGTAAGATAAGCCATAAATTGTGTTTCTTGTATACTTGGTGTGTATCTTTTTGTTCCTTATAATTCTTATAATCCTTTCTATAAAGTGTGGGAATACAGAAATGTGTGCGTGCATTTACTTGTGTGTGTGTGTGTGTGCGTGCGTGCGTTTACTTGTGTGTGTGTGTGCGTGCGTGCGATTACTTGTGTGTGTGTGCGCGTGTGCATGTGTGCGTGACACAAGGCCATTCCCTACCGCTGAGCCTGGAGTGCCTCAGCAGCTGTGACTTGAGACAGCGCTGCACCCAAAGTGGGTAAACAGTGTCTGACATGTTTTCAATATGATTACATTAGAACAAGCTGCGTTTGATTGAAAAGCTAATATTCAAGCCATGCAAATCATCAATCACGGGAAAAAGGCCTATTAATTATTCAATAAAACCGTCTAATTCGAGAATCAATGTCGGGAAGCAGAGAGAGGTTTGAGGGGGGTCCCAGCAGAGACAGATAGCGGGTAATATAAAGGAATAAGGAATTAGCCCACTCTCTCCGAGCTGTGGCCCGTCTCGTCCCGAGCTGTCAAAAACAACTGCCGCATCAGCGCTTCATCTCAGCAAGTTTAAAGACGACTTTGGAAACACTCGATTTCCCTCGCCAAACTTGTTAGGCCTTTGTTCCTCATTAGTTCATCTCCTCGTCTCCATCTCTGTCTGTTTCTCCTCCTCGGTCTCTCCCCCCCACCTCCTTCCCATCTGTTTTATATGTCATCTTCTTTTTTTTATTCTTCGAAGACGTCGTTACAGATCTTACGACCGCCTGGCACGGTCGTTTTGAAGTTCAGAATTGTGCCCTGTGATCTCTGGCAATTACCGACCTCGGCTAAATCACTTCCTTGGGAATTCATTATTTACATTAAATTAAACAAATTCGTCTGCGGTCTCCTCAGCAGAGGACAGGGGGTCTGCATGCGGTCGGCACGGTAACGAAGGCGTCGCGATGCAGAGAAAGAGAGAGAGAGAGGCGCGGGTCGGCTCGCTCAGCCCCTTTAATACAAAGACTTGTTTCGCCAAGCGCCCCCTCGGCCCTCAGCTCCTCAAAGGTGACTCCACAGGCTTCATTAGGCGGCGGGGACCTCTAAAGTCCGCCAGCGCATCCGCTTCAAAGATGGGTTATATCCATTATTAATGAATTAATACCCAATATCTTTGACAAGCCTATGGTTAAAAGTTAGGGACCAAGAGTAAGGGCCTAAAACTCGTTTGCTTGGCCACATCTGAACTCATTGTTCTTGTACAAGTTGGGAGAAGTGTACTGTAGTGATTTTCTTTTTGTGGGAGGGGCTTTACTTCCCTTCGGTGGGGTTTTACTCCTAAGAAGTTCCCTCTCTGTTGCTCCTGGGGCCTCTGAGAAGCGTTTGAGGCACCTACGACAGAGCCACAGTCAACCTATCTGGTAACAGCCGTGTGGTTCAGAGAGAGAGAGAAAGTCAATATTTAAAGAGACCACATACACAATAAACCACTTTAGACACTATAGCCTTACTAGCCTTTCAAAATCATACCAGCTATAATGGAAATACATTTAATAATAATAATCAACTTTGTACAGCACTTGTTAAAACATTGTGTGCTTTACAGAACCAAATAAAACGCTGCTCACAAAGACAAAACATGTAAAACTATATAAAACAATAATAAAACAGTAACATCTCGTTCAATTATCAAAAACAAGAGAGAAAAGTATTCTTATAAAAGTATGTTTTGAGTAGTGATTTCAAAAGAAGGAATATATGAAAATATCTATCATGACAAATCACGCACACACGTGCACACACACACACTCACTATACTCAGCCTGAGAATGGGTATGTGAAATGGTAGGAGGGGTCTAGACATCCCATCATCATGTGTGTGTGTGTGTGTGTGTGTGTGTGTGTGTCATGCCACGTTGTGCAGAATGTGTGTGTGCGCGCATGCAGTGTGTGTGTGTGTGTGTGTGTGCGTGCGTGTGCCCTCCTGGGAGGTAATTATCAGAATAAATACAGTAGAGGCCTTGCCTGCTAATTTATGCCTGATTGTTGACAGTCAGAGTATTGTTTAACATGCATGGAGAGACCCTTGGTGTTTCCTGATCCTTTGTGTGTGTCTGTGTGTGTGTGTGTGTATCTGTGTGTGTATGTGCGTGTGTCTGTGTGTGTGTGTGTGTATATCTGTGTGTGACTGTGCGTGTGTCTGTGTGCGTGTGCTTACATGTGTGTCTACAACAGTGAGAGAAAGTGCGTCAAGGATCGAAAGAGAGAGAGAGAGAGCAAGCAAGAGATACTGTAGAGATAGATAAAAGATGCAGTCAGATAACAAAGGTCTTGTGTAAACTGTTCATGCTGTCCTCGTTCTAGTGTTCAGCAGCCTGTTCAGTGATGGTTCCATGGTCCCTGGCGTAGTCTTTGGGTCTGCACAGAGTTGTGGGACTGCATGCTGACTGACTGCTTCTCTGTTTAGGGTGTGGGGGAAAGGGGAATATTCGTCTGGCCATTGAGACGTTGCACGATTGCTTAGTAAGAATCTGTGTAAATGAATGCTTCTTGGCATCTCCTGGGAGCTCATCATAACACAAATATAAACTAAATAGCCTAATTCAGCATAATAAATAAAAAATAGAGACTTTGCTAAACCCATTTTATTAGCCTACATGTGAAACAGTTTCACCACTGTTTAATGTTTGGTTGCTAGGCCAGAGGCGTTTGTTGTCACCGAGTTGTCACCCGAGATCTCAAGCCCAAACATATGTCGTCACGCCGACCAGACAAATTGCTTTCCGGGTTCACAAGATGATTTCAAGGTTTTTTATGCGTCTGTGATTCATTTTGAGGCTCAAATGTTGTTGAAGGTTGTTGAGTAGTATAGTTTGTTATAGTTAGTGTAGTTTACTTTTATCATTTTTTTTAAAATAAATTATATATAAAACATGTAATTTATTAATAAACTTCACTCAAACTTCAACTGTATGGGTCACTTTATGTACAATATGGAAGTGCATTTAAAAGGATGTATTACAGGATCAGCTGGCTGTATTATTTATGCAGTCTCTGAACCCTCTCTGGATAATATCGCCAGCTCACGATGTCTCTACAGAACAGACAAGTTCGTCCATTACTACCTCCACCCTGGACATCATCTGCTCAGCCTGCTTCCCTTCAGACGGAGGTACGGGAGGCATAAAAAGCAGAAAAAACAGATTAAAAGACCATTTTTTTCCTGTCTGTCAGAACACTCGACACCAATATGAGCTAACGTACCATTCACTGAGACACACCATGTTAATAATATCCACATGAGCCAATATTATTATATATTCTGTATATATTATATGCGTAGTGTAGTACTGCCTCTCTGATAATATGGAAGGAGACGTTCTTACAACTGTATTTATATATTTGTTGTTTGAATGTCCTGCACCTTATGTTAGAAAACCTTCAATGTTGCTGTATGGATCTCTGTACAATGACAATAAAGAATTATCTTATCTATCTTATCTCAGTGTGTGTGTGTGTGTGTGTGTGTGTGTGTGTGTGTGTGTGTGTGTGTGTGTGCGTGTGTGTGCGTGTGTGCGTGTG
>JAODOY010000014.1:486942-500899 GCA_025399855.1 Forbesichthys papilliferus | reverse complement strand
AACGCCCACTGAAGGCGTCGACGCCAGAGTTTTAGAACTAGTTATTTTTAACGGGGCAACGCCCACTGGCAGTGTCTGACGCACATCGACGCTAAGTTTTTATAATGCGGCTCTATTTCTTGGGTCAAGCCATAAACATACATTGAATATCTGCAGGTTCCTGAGCTCCTCCATTAATTTGACTTTACCTTTCGAACGTTGCTTTCCCTGACGCACCGCCAAACGACCTTCAGACTGCGTTTCACTTTAAAAGGCTGGGTTAGTCATTCTATAGAACGACTGCTAATTTAAAATCAAAACCAACTCCCTCAGAAGCTTTGTTCTTTTTTTTTTATGTTCCTATCTAAAGAGCTAGAGCTGGATTATTTTTTCATTGTTTTTTGACAAAAAAAAGTGTATTAGCTTACAATTAGCTTGCAATAGCTGACTATACTTTTAACACATAACACAGCACAGCAATACAGCCAGATAGTGAAAGATGCAAATCGCCCACACAACATAAATATCAGCCATAAACACCATTAAGAGTCTTACTCGTATGCAAGTGGGCAGCCGCGGGTAGGACCCAGTAGTAAGCACGTCGATGGCGAAGGGGATGGCAAAGCTAGGCAGGCGGGCATGTACCAGGGCATCTCTGGCTAGTGACGCCAACCTATCGGCTGTGTCCACAAACAGGAAGGCCTGCTGGTCCAGGAAGCTGGAGATCATCTGTAAATATTGACGCCAGGATGTCAGTGGAGAGTAGGGGCTGATGGCGTGCTTTAGCAGAGACAAGGCAGTTATGGCAAAGTACTTATAGGCAAGTCTGGCCACTAGGGAGAGAGCCATAACTGCCCCTTCAATGGGCACTGCATCATCCAACCTGCATGTATACACTACCAGTGAAATATCATCCGATATACATTTTAAAAAATAAAAACACTTAAAAAGGTTTCTGACCTCCCCAAATTAAGGTTTCTATTATGCGCATCTGTCAGCATACAATTGGCTAGGTTGCTTAAGGTTCAGTCATTAAAGAGCTCGGGCTCTGTTCTTTCATCTCGTACCAGAATTCTCCCATATATACAGAATTGTGGTCTGTCTGTTCGATAGTGTCTCTGGTTATAATCTCCGGATGCAGCGCTCAATTGCAGTGTGATTATGATACGGTTATGTTTGTAAAATAGAGATTGTATTAAAGAATTTGTTTTATTGTGATAAAAAAAAACAAAAAAAAACGACTGACTTGAAAAAGCCGTCTTGCTCACTAACACTCAGTTCTATTCATGTCCTTATTCATTTATTAGCCAACATCTTCTCAGGTAACCATCACCATGGCTGATGGGCTGAAGCTCAGCTTGCCCATTGTATCCCCCACAATAAAAAGTGAAAATGTTTGTTTGGAAATGTTATAGATTTTAATCAAAAAAGAAAAGAAAGTGAATGAACATCAGTTTTAGCTGAATTGTCATTTTAAACATGGGAATCGGCCCAGAATTACACAATCAGTGCAGTAGGACCACCTGCCTCTCGTCTCCACGTGGAACCTGATTGGTCGGTCAGGCGCCTCAAGGAGGAGGGTAAACATTGGTTGTGATTCAGGCTCTTTGTCGTTTGTGGATTCATTCTTTCATTCTGGTTTGGTATTTTATAGGGGGTGCTTGGTTTGATGGACACACGTGTCCCAGCCTCCTGTTTGTGTGTGTGGTGTATTGCATGTACACTAGACACACACTGTATACAGTACATGTACTGTAGCCTAATTCTGGCATGACGTTTTTGTGTTTCTTTATAGCAACCATAGACTGTACACAGAATGTTAGAGTTTGTCATTGTGCATGTCAGTCAAAAGAAGTAGGTGGGTCTTGATGCACCTTGATATGTCCTAGACTGTCTGCAGGTGAAGGCTGATTCTATGAGACTGTAATGTCTCCAGGCAGTGTCTATTGTCTCGTGGCACTGGCGATATGTGTTTTTAAGGTGGTCGTTTCACATACCGCACACTTTTCAACCTTCCCAGCATTGCTCGCCCACTTCACCAAGGCTAACAGGCGCACAAAGAGCTGTCTGGTGCGACTGGCGAACTGGACAATCTCAATTTTCCTGTGGGTTCAAATAGAAGCGGGTGAGACAAGAGTTGGCAAAGAAGTAAATCACTAGTTACTAATGTGTGCGTTAGCTTGGAGGCATCCAGGGATTCCCTACCTTTCCATGTCGGTTTTTCTTGGTAGTCTGAAAGAGCAATATATACGGTTGTCAATATTATCACCATCAAGATACATGACTCTCCTAAAAAATATGCCTGTGATTTGTCACTGTAGCAGAATATCATTTCTCAAACACACATTTAATTATGTTGAGGAAGGAATATGTGTATCACCCCGCATAACTCAAGAGACATTTTTAAGAGACTAGGATGCTCACAAAACTGTTTTTACAGGATAATAAATCTCAATTCAGGATCAGATGAAGAGGCTGGATGAAAAAAACTTCTTCAACATGTCCCAAATAACAACAAGCCATTACATTCTACACTATATACCCCTAAAGCGACATGCATTTTCATTTAATCTGGATTCTGCTTTCTCGAGAAAACAACTCATTGTTTTCTCAAGATAAGGAATTAATTAGGTCGTTATCACGAGAAAACGAGGATTAATGGCACTCTAGGGCTTCCATACAAACCAGACTCATCAACAGTTTCAAATAACGTATTTACTAATTCGTCTACTCTAATATCAAGAGGTAATGGAATTACATCCACTGCTTTAATATAATATAATAGACTACTTGGCAAATATGTGATGCTTACTCTACTAGGTAATCTAGTTAGCATTTCATTTAGGCCCAACAGTAAGGACTAGGTACTTACAGTTCGGCCAGAAGAGTAATTTCATGATAGGTCCTGTGTAGAAGGAACTCAATCAGTAGGCTAAGTCGGACCCCTTGTGTGGCTGGGGCCCCCGGTGGAGGAGGCTGGGGCCCCGAAGTGGATACCCCAAGGGGGACCAGTTGCCCATCTGATCCAATCTGCACTGGAGCCATTTTACAATGACAATACGAGCTATAGCGATGTGCACTTCTATAAAAAAACTGTCGATTCGCATTAAAGTTCACGTGAAAACAAATAGAACGTACTCTACAACATTTCTTTCTCGTTGCAAGTTTTATTGGCTTCGTACCATTATTGGGCCGAAAACTTGCTTTATAAACCCAAATGATTAACTCATTACGAAAAAGGATCAACGCTGTCCACCCGCCATCTTTGCTGTCGGAATGATTACAAGCTGGGCTGAAAGGAAAACAAGGGGAATGGAGTAGGGGAGAAGGAGCGACCATTCAAGAAGAGGATGGGTGCAAGTATTTGCTGCATTCACACCATGCATCATGCAATAAATAAATAATAATAATAATAATAATAATAATAATAATAATAATAATAATACATTAATTATTATTATTATTATTATTATTATTTGTAACGTTTTTTTTATCTCTTCTCAATGTGTTACCTTGTTGTATCAGTTTAAAATAACATTAGATTGAGCATCGATCTGCTTAACATCAGGTTTTGATTTAGAAACTAAAAACATTTAATTTTAAGATTTCAATGTTGCAGGGTGCAACACTAATGCAGAGTGTATAATGTAAGATTATTAAACTGAATAACTTGTTGGGTGTAAAGATGAGAGATTGACAACATACTACATGTGTTTATGTTTAAAAGCACTCCAGTTGTGTAACCCAGAAAGCTGTTATGGGGTAATAGATATTAAATAACACTAACAAAGTATTTGCATCATAACTCTATATAGACCTATTGGACTTTAATTATGTTCCCTTTAGTAATTTATTATTTGTAAGGACACATTTCCTTGTGTTAAAATATATTTTCCGTAAGGAAAAATAACAGGTCATGTTTCACATGTGCATATGCATGGAGGCATGTAGGCTAATTTAAATGTTGGATGAAAACTAGGCATGAATCAGACTGAAAATGAATGCTAACAGATGACAAATCTATTCACTACTATGTATTTAAAACATTTTTCAATACAGTATAGTCAAAAACATTTAAATAATTTAGCAGATAACAACAGCAGCTTGCCATCAGGGCTATGTTATACATTTTGCAACATACATCTATACAACATACATTATGTAACATACCAGGGGATTTACAACAGAAAATAGTTCCTAGAGGTAACAATAAAATGGCAATAGAAATATACATGTTTTACACACTTATTATTAAACAGCTCATATTACCTCATAATTTCTCAGGATAATGCAGGGACAAACAGCACCTTCCACTCCATCTAGGCCTATACCTCTGTCTGGACTACATGTTATTTCAATGTTGTTTACATGTATGTCTCTCTCACACACACACTCACACAAAGTGAGAGAGAGAGAGAGAGAGAGAGAGAGAGAGAAAGAGAGAGAGAGAGAAAGAGAGAGAGAGAGAGTCAACATATTATTTATTCAATTTTTTATATGATTTACCATTTGCAATCACTATGCAAATCTGTACTAACATGTAAGGTATTGGTTATCCATATAGCATGTCAGTTATTGGGCATAGGGCTTTCAAATATCTTCCCACTGTATCTGGTGGAGTTCAGGATACAGGACAGGGTTGACAACAGAAAGACACACTTTACAGTACATGCTATCAATTACAGAGAATACTGGTAAATAAAATAAAAATATGATCTATTAAAATCCTTTATAGGGCACTCATTGAAATACTTAGAAAGTAAGGAGATCTGAACTATACAATGAGGCCAGTCCATGTAATGTCTTAAAAACAAATAGCAGCACCTTAAAATCCATTCGATATTTAACTGGCAGCCAATATGGGAGAGATGTGGTCCCTCTTCCTAGTGCCAGTCAACAGCCGAGCAGCCGCATTCTGCACAACCTGTAGACAAGACAGTGATGACTGACGGATTCCAGAATATAAGGAATTGCAGTAATCAATTCCAGAAGATATAAGGGCATGTATGTAAGTTGTTTGCCATTCAGCACTTAATGTCATGTAGGCAGTGAGTGAAGTGAGTTTGTGTCATCTGGCTTTAAGGGTAGGTACAGCTGTGTAACATAATCATAACAGTTATACGTTATATTATGTTTCCTGAGAATGGAAGCCAAGGAGAGCATATACTAATAAAATTGGCCCTAGGATTGAACCTTGAGGTACACCACATGTGATAGCTGCTGAAGATGAGTAAATGTTTTCAATATTAACAGAGAAGAGTTCTGTCTTTTAAATAAGAAACAATTGAAACAATTGAAGAGCAGCACCTTGGATACCAGCCCCTTGCTGGAGGTGTTCCAGGAGGATATCATGATCAATAGTATCAAAAACAGCACTAAGGTCAAGTAGGACTAAAATGGCACAATTTCCAGCATCACATAACAGCAGCAGATCATGCCGTACCTTTAGAAGTACTGTTTCTGTACTATGGCACACTATGAAGCCTGATTATAGAGATGAGAAAGATAGAGCTGAGAAAGAACAATTTTCTCCAGTATATTTGACATATAAAATAATTTAGAAATTGGTCTAAAATTGTTACAATCTGTAGTAGGGCTGGGGTAGGGCGATATGGACCAATAATAATATCCCGATATATTTAGGTTGAATACCGATACGCAATATATATCGGTATTTTCTAAAAAGTGGGCTAAATCCTTCAGGCATAGAGAAAAAACTGGAAACCTGACGGAAATGTGACATTTTTACATTTTAGCAACATTAATTGACATGTGAGCATTATCTGGTGGTCACTCGCTCCTGACTCCACTGCTCAGGCCAAGTGCAGGCATGGAGGGAGAGACGAACAAATGAAAAACATATTGAATAAACGCATAATATAGCTATATCGATATAAACTATATTGTCTAATCTTATATCTCTTTTTTTTAAATTCCGATATACCGGTATATTCCGGTATGTCGCCCAGCCCTAATCTGTAGTGTCTAGATTGTTTTTTTTATAAGGGGCTGAACCACAGCATGTTTAAAACTGGATGGCACAGTGCCGTTTGCAAGAGAGCTGTTTATATTAGATAAAAGACTTGGACCAATTGTATCTGAAACCTCTTTCAACAGACGTGAAGGAACCACGTCTATAGGGGAGAAAGTAGGCTTCATGTGGGAGACAATTTCCATCAGTGTTGATAGGGCTACAGGCTCAAAACAATTGAGAGACGCAGAGCATGAAACCAAGACAAAAGGGCCAAAATCAGTAGGTGAGATGTAAGATCTGATAATATCAACCTTGCTGATGTAGAAGTTCAAAAATGTTTCAGTCATTTCAAGAGTAAGTAAGTAAGTAAGTAAAAATTATTTATATAGCACATTTCACAAAGTGCTTCACAATTAGGGGAATACACAGCAATATGAAATACAAGACAGCACATGACACAAATAAATAACCAAACAAATGCACATAAACACACAGAAACACATATCAGACAGGCCTCACCACCCTACAGTCTAACTAAAAGTTTCCTTAAATAAAACCGTTTTCAACTCCAAAGAGTAGCATCTGGGAGTACAGCAACATGATTTAGTGCCATGTTAATTGCACTAAACAATGTTTTCAGGCTGTGTGCGCTTTTAGCGATGATATTTGAAAAATATCACATCCAAGCCAATACCAAGATACAGGAATATGAGTTATTATTATTGATGTACAAAAGAAAATACAACATTACTGGCACATGACTTACTACATAATACATGTTTTCATATTACTCAGTAAATTCCTAAAAGTACTATGGAACAACCTGTAAAATTATTTAAACCAGTATCCTATCCAATGTTATGTATTTGAGAAATAATTACATTTTATAAATCTTACATATATTTTTCTGTCTATTTATTTCATATTGTATCATGTAAATATTATATATTCATATTCCGATTATTATTCTGAATATTATTATTGTTATAATAATAATAATAATAATAATAATAATAATAATAATAATAATACAAATATAGTATAATGTTTTCATTATTATTACTATTAATAGTTGGCTAGTATTAGTAGTACTAGACTAGTAGGCCTAGCAATAAGTTTGAACTAGTATTATATATATTATGATCTGAGGATGCTTGCATCCTTTGCATCATAAACCTATGCATTGGATGCAAACATACTTTGTGATTGGGGTAATGGGACAGAATGCTCTAGCATAATCTTATATTTTACCATAGGTCAAACAGTAGGCTACTGACACATTTTTATTTATATTCTGAGAAAGTAAGAGCACGTATTTGGTGTTAAAATGTTGGTTTGATGTAATATGCTATGTTAGTTGGGCTATCATGCTTTTATTTATTGAGCCACTAAATCTAATTGTCCCCTACATGGGCATGGGCAGGTTGCAATCACTATTCCTAACGACGGGAGGCGGCAAAGTCAAGTGCTGATTGCTCATTCTTGCTCGACTGTGTGAGGCAAGACCTAAACCTCGGACGTGGAAATCCTTGCTGGACTCGGAGTGGTCGACATTATTCTGCCGATTTTCTTTGCTCCGTTCTATTCAGCTTGCGTTCCGCCCGCCGCGCCGGACTCTTCTCGGTTGTACTGCAAACTGGCTCCCTGACAAGGTTGACCGCTGGGGTTGTGGCAGACGCCTGTCCTGTTTGACTGTGCAACATTCGCCTCAGACTGCGCTTCCGCCATGTTGAAGTGATTCAAGTTGTGCCTGACTGCTGGGACCGAAGTGACAAGCTCCCGAGATCGGACTAGATACTGTCGGGGGGCTGCAACCGCGCCGGTGACGCAGGAAAAACACCCGAAAGCTGAGAAAAGCCTACTTATTAGAGCTTTCTGGTAACCTGTTCGGTCTCCCCACGAAACTGTCGCCGAAATAGGCCACGTTTATGTAATATACGACGACACCATCGTTCAAAGCTGGACGTAGCTCGTGAATAGAGGGGGAAGTCCTATCAAATTCCTGGTGAGTTGTAAGCTAACTAGCTTGGATGGTTCTGGTTAGCTGGCTAACGCTAGCTATCTTACAAAGTTACCGTCAGCTGGTGGCAAACGCCAGTCACAGTACCAGTACCGGTACGGCATTTTGTTTTTTTCGGCTGCTGACGGCATTTCTTCTGCAAGATATCAAGTATTTATAATACGCTAGTAAATGCAACGAACTGCGTTTAAAACGGTCATTTAAACTGTACTGTACTATATACGTTGCAAGCAGCCAGCGCCAGTTAGCTAGGTTCTACTGCTGACACAAACAGGAGACAAGCTAGCCGCTAGCTAGCTGCAAAAGGTTCCTGACACTGTCTACACACCGTGAATCTGTAATTCAACTAGCTTCAAATAATTTCATGTTTACAAGTTGTGTAAATTAAGCTCTACAGTTGCATCGTACAGGTAGTGTTGCTTGTATTTTATTTTGCGAAAATGTGTGATTACATTGTTATTACACAGGCCTTAAAATATTAATCGTACGGCTTATATAGTATTTATATTGCATATACAACATTGACGCTACGGTACCATTCACAATGCTCCTCATATTTTCACGGGAAATAGACGGAGCCCCTGTCACTAGCAGCCGTAATTTGATGTTATCTAAGTGCTACTTTGTTGACGGAATACCAGCTAAGGAAAATGTAAACGAATCCGTTTTGTTGTCAGGTGGGCATGTTTATTCTTTGCATAAATACCACTTGCAATGCAACGTGAACAACCTTGCAAAATAATAATAATAATAGTATGATGCAGTTGAAGCTAACGTTAACTTTAGCTAAAGTGAGTGGAGCTCCCACCCGGGTATGTTCTGGCTGGTGTATCCGTTCGACACCGTTCGCTGGAAATGGTCTAGTTTAACAATAACATATGTTATACGTTGTCAAATTAACTAATGAACCAAAATCTAGGCGTGCTGTAGTGTGTCAGTTATGTAGCAAACAAAAGCTAATGTCTGTAATGTAATGTCATGGCCGATCCAGTGTTTAGGCCTGTTGTGTTCATGAAACGGACGAAAGGCCTTTCTCCTGCCTGGGCGGATCGCCTTGCAAGCTAACGTTAGCTTCTGTCGCTAGTGGCAGGCGTTAACAAACTAAATCACCAGCTGCTAGTTAACCCGAACAAGCTTAGATGGATGTATACGGTAAAACCATTTACACCGTTTATTTTATTTGTATGTTCACCAGGCAATGTATTTTAATACGTCCATACACAAATAACCGAGTAGGGTCGTACTCTGCTATATACCTTTTTTATTTTAAAAAGGCCTCTGTTGCGTCCCTGTATTGCAGTGGAACCTGTTTTAACTAGTGACCACGGTTAACCTCACTGTAAAATGTCACAGGATACCTTTTCTGTTTAAGTTAATGACTTCGTTTCCTTTAACAGATCTCAAAAGAAACTGAAGTATGTCCTAACAGTCGTTGGTAGATGGATACATTGATGCTGAAGTAAATATGTCACAGATCATATTTCAATTAGATTGAACATATTTGACTTGTTATGCTGTTGACATGATGGCATGATACTGACCACCACCTACAACAGGACATGTGTCCATTTGGCCTTTTCCATATGCATAACATAAGTCTGTATATGATCATATAAGTTAACTGTTACCTTGTGGCCTTGTAATCATTACATATTTGCACTGTTCATTTGTAGTTTAAAAACTCAATATTTAATAAGCTAGCTAGTGCATTTGTGCTAGTCTTCTCCAAGAATGAAGCACAATCACAAACACGTTGTCAAGACAGTGACACTACCACAATATATTTGCTGCCACCTATTAATTTCTAGAATACATGTGAAGCTATTGTGGTTGTCAATTGTAGTTATAGTCTGTTGTGTTTGTACATAATTACCTACTTTGAATCCCATTCATATTCATATTATTTTTAAGTTTTGTTTCCTGTCCCTTTTTCTATACAAGGGAAAACCTGCAAATCAGATGTTGTTTGTGGGCAGAGCAATGACTAGATATATGAATTTAGATGGGGGGAAAGAGCGTGAACAATGGTCATCGTTATGGCTCATGACCTCATGTTGTATTCAAGCCTGACATTATCAGGGGCCAGACTACATATTGTGATTGACAAGCGTATATCAAACCCTTACGAATGGTTGTGAAACAGATGAGTTTTCATTTTCATGTCTGCTACTTTGTATTGGTGCGGTTATTTACCAGGATATCTATTAATACTACTAAAAGTAGTATTAATACATGCTACTTCTTTAGGGCAGAAAGACAAGTACACAGCAAGTGAAAATGAAAGGCATAGGAATGATTGTGCTTTAGTGCCAGCCTATCTCATGCATACTCCAGGAAATTCCCCATCTAGCCTTATATTCACCAGGCTTTTCATTTTGTAAAGGCCTGCACTTTGCCAGTTAGGGTGGCCATTATGGCCAAAACCTTTTTTATTACGCTAAATGTCATCTTAAATCACAATGTCATATTTTTTTTTACATCCACACTGAGGCTACCTAAATCTAGTCCTAGCAAAATATCCACTGGTAGACACATTTATATTGGAGATTGTGATCACTGGAATGACATTTAGGCTACTTGTGGCTGTGGTGCTTCAATTTATGGAACTATGCACCAGTTTTGCACTGTTCCTTTGCTTATGACACTTCTAAGTATTTTCAGTGGACCAATTTATTTTATTTAAGAATACAAATATTTGTAGTTAATTTATTTATTGCATTTCATTAAGATGGTAGTTATATCGATCAGAAAGTTTAAGTTGGATTCATCTTTATTCATTGTCATAAAGATGACATGATTGAAAGTATACATATTTAAATTGTCTATTACGACCAATGTGGTTGTGCGTGACAGCCACAGAAGAACTAGATGTGTTATTGTTAAACACTTGACTATTGCTTCCTTACCTCTGTAAATCCACACTCTGGCATTATGAGATTGCAAGGTAAATCAGTTTATAACTTAATTTGACTTTTGCCATTTTGAAAAATACATGGATTACTTCTAATGCTAATCAAATGCATATATGAAGCTGATCTAAGTACCTGAAGGTAGTATGCATTATCAGGATTTGTCAGTCTTGAACATCCAGCTATTTAATTTCACGTGGGTATGTTTGATCCAACTTGTTAATGCAGGATAGCTTAAACACTACAGCACTGATAATCAGCTTCCTAGATGAGATGGAAGAAGTGGTTTTGATGAACAATGAATGTGGTGGTAGAGGGGAGGTCTTAACAAGAAGTTCACTCTCTTTAATAAGCATTAGCATTTCTGCTTAATGTGTGTTGTTAGTCCAGTAATATCGTATTTTTCTTTAGGACTATACTTTTTTATTTTTTATTTAATCTATTAAGGGTTAGCTGGAGGAGTAGCCTGCCTCTCAATATAGTTTTTGTATAATGTCCTTTTCTGCAGCCTATAGGGCCTAGGGTATGTGTTTTATCATGCCATTATGTTTTTCCCATTCAGTGCCATGTTTGTATAGGATGCAGCTGCAGGCATGTATTAATACAGCAGTCCCTGTGAAACCGAAGAGGGTACATTTTAGAGTTGTTTGTGTGGGTGGGGGATTACCTTTGTACAGAAAAGTTTCATAAATTGTCATATTGTGTGTGTGTGTATAGGCTATTAGATTTATCATCAAAAAAGAAGAGCCATTTAGCTTAGGTTGCTTTGGACAAAGCTTGTATTTCTCTGCAGGATGTGTTGTTGATTACTGTAAAAATCTGTCTGCCAGGACATGTGCTGAATAGGCAGAGAATTATGTTTCACTGATCGTCGTAATGACATTTAGCCAAGCTTGTGCCAAGTACTCAGCTGATCTGATGGGAATCAGCCCAGAGTCAGTTGTTCAGAGATAGTGGAACAGGTTTTATAGACACTTCCACATTGCACTGTTATCAGATCTAAATGGTAACCCATATCATGCTCACTGCTGCATGCAGTCCATGACGTGACATTGAACCGAGAGCACGTCAGTTTAGCAGACGCTTACGTAGCACTGTTAGGGTTTGGCATCTTTCACAAGGATGCTTACAGGTTGGCTGGGATGACCTTCTGACTGGTTGTGAACCACCCACCCTGAAGTAGTTCAGGCAATAGAATAAGCCATTTGTGTAGCTCGTGTTTTTAGCTCTGACAAGCTGTTCTTCTGCTTGGCTTGTGTGTTGCTTATACGTCTGCCCTCCAGCCACGGTGGTCTAGTGACCTTTGCCCTCTTCTCTCCCTTTCCTTCCAGGTTATGCAATGGTCTCAGCGGCCCATCCAGATCTCCAGGTGCTTGTGTTCCCCTCTCTTGCGTTCAGGCTCTCCTCCCTCCGCTCTTCAGCTGAGGCGGCTGTGATTTTCCTGCTGGCTAGCGCTCCGTAAGAGGCCAAGATTGCCAAGATCTGCCCCGTGGCGAGCATGACGGCCACCACGCGTGGCTCCCCCGTGGGGGGCAACGACAGCCAGGGCCAGGGCCAGGCGCCTGATGCCCAGAGCCAGCCTCCACTGCCACAGAACCAGGTCAGCAGTGGCAGAAAATAACATGTCTTTTTTTTTCTGTCATTTATTTATTTATTTTCTTCTTGCGGCTGTGCGTGGTACGGAATGTGCATGTGCGACAGGCTGGAACCCACTACAGATGGCAGTGCATGTCTTAATAAACTCACAATTGAGTGTTCTAGATGTATAAAAAAAACACTTAATTCCAGCGAAACTATTCGTTACATCAATATTGTTCACGGGAAGCAATGTGTGCATGTAAAAATGTTATCTATAAATATCGCTTTTTTTCAAAGTGCTTTATTTGTTCAGCAGATGAGTCAGCATAAATTGTGCATGGAACAGCCCGAACACTTGTCCGCGCTGCGCAAGGCCACGCATTTGGTAGTATGCTGGGGCCTTAATCCTCTCATCTGAACATTTCAGTCACACACACCTGTCTGCGATCGCCTTCACCTTGCTGTCTCACCCGGTATACCCAAGCCCATATTTGTTCACACCTCCACCTTTTTTACGTCCCAGTTGCTTCTGTCAAGGCCTTGGCGTACTTACCACGTCCGCAGACTGTACACGTGACGTAAATATCTTAACGCGTAAGCACCTCCAAAAATATGTCTGCGCGGACATATGCGCTTTGACTGTGCATTTTCAATAGCCTGAAGCCCACTATAGATGGCAATGGATGTCCTACTAAGCTCACAAATGAGTGTCCTAGGCGTATAACAAATACTTCTTTCCAGCAAATATCTTCATTACACCAATATTGTGCACATAAAAATTGTAGTTCGCTTATTTCAAAGCACTTTTTTTTTGTACACAGGAATAGCAGACTCATCAGCGTGAGGCCATGCGTTTGGTAGTGTGCCAAGGCCTTCAGTCTCTCGGCCGCCGACCATCCTGTCACTTTCAATTATTCTCAACTAATACCCTTCCTTGACGTGCATCTCACCGGCCACAGTACGATGCCAGCACCTCGGCAGCAACAGACAAGTTATTAAAATGAACCTGTGCCAAGTGTCTGTGCGCAGATGCGAGCACATGTTTGTTTCCACGCTGGACAGCTCCTACCTCGTCACACACAGACACTCCTCCTCCATTGCTCCTACCTCGTCACACACAGACACTCCTCCTCCATTGCTCCTACCTCGTCACACACAGACACTCCTCCTCCATTGCTCCTACCTCGTCACACACAGCGTGGTTGTATTTGCATGCCGTCCTCCACGTTTGACGGTAATTCTATTTAATCAGTGCGGTACTCCTCTAGGTATACCAGTCATTCTCTGAAATTCAAGATTCATGTATTTCTATGTTAGCCTACATGGCACGCCCACCAACAACAACACGTGAAACACGTTCGTGGAAAAATTGCCTCCGCTGAGCTAGAAGCAGCATCAGAAAATGTAGGGTAATCCTGAAGAAATCCGAAGAGTGTTCAACGGACACCACACCTGCAGTAGTCCCTGCTGTAGAGGCTGTTTCCGAGGAAGTTGGCG
>JAODOY010000014.1:476548-486842 GCA_025399855.1 Forbesichthys papilliferus | reverse complement strand
GCGTGGCCGCCCAAGATGTGCAACTAAGCTATTGTGCAAGCGAAATCGACGTGCTGGGTGAGAGACTTGAACAAGGCAGCCATTGTCCAGTACACAAGACGCATTTAAAAAAAATAAAAAGTACGACACGTATCATCGATGGTCAACTCCTTTACTGAGATGAACAATGTTATGCCAAATGCGAACGGTGAATGTAACTTGGTACCGTAGTCAGACATGCTTCACGGCAATGAGAACGTTGCAATCTCAGGCGGAGCTTAATCGGAGCTAGATCATGTCCATGATGAAGTTATGTGTGTCGCATCTGTAAATAACAGCGAGCATAACCGGCTTAAGTTCCGATTGATTGGCCGATCCCCCATAAGCGCCATAAAACAATAACAGCGCCCATTAAGGTGCACAGATACTGGAACAGTGGAACTACAGTTCCAGCAGGATGCGTCCACAGGGGAGTTTCTAGGATCAAACTTGGGGGGGGGGGGGTGAGAATACACGAGAGTGCCTGCTAAATCACTAATTTCACTGTATAACAATGAACAGGCTATGTTTATACCTGTATTTGTTTGTTCAATCTCTTAACAGGCAAGCCAAGTTTGAAAATGTAACTTTAGAGAGCTTTACATTTAACATTGGCTAAAATTACTTCAGGAAATAATATTTATTTTAGAAATGCTGAAATGCAATTTAGGCGTGCACATCTAAAAAATAGTGTAAAATTGCCAATGTGCACGGACTGTTGTCGCATGTCCTAAAATGCAGTAAGTCCATGCTTCAAGAAATGAATCCTGTATCTTTATGCTGTCATCTTTTCATTTGACTATAGAGCGGTTCATAATTTGATGCCATCTCATGTGGTAATGCTCCATAACCTGTTTTAAATGTTACATAAATATTGAACGTAAATATTGAAAATTTCGCTATTTTATTTTTTCCAAACACCGTTCAGCCCTGCTAGTCACACAGACGCTCCTCCTCCATTGCTCCTGCCTAGTCACACAGACGCTCCTCCTCCATTGCTCCTGCCTAGTCACACAGATGCCCAGTGAGGGGAAACAGGGAGGGCAAGAGAGGAAATGGAGAGAGAGAGACGACGAGGCATCAATGAACAGAGCCTCTTGAGGGGTAGATAAAGGGAGGTGTGTGTGTGTGCGGGCCACTGCTGGAGATGAGCAGCGCTGAGATGTGAGAGGAAAGCTCCCTATGTAGGTCAGCCAAGCAGAAGCATCCTTCTCCGCACACCCCCACACTTCTCAAGTTATTCTGCCCCTCTCCCCCATACAGCTGTGGACACCACCATCATTGCTCATACACAGGCGTTAACTCGGAACGAATCAGGCAGCGACAGATCTTATTCACCGGGGCTTAACACACACACACACACACACACACACACACACACACACACACACACACAGTGAGCTATCTTTGTTTTTCCCTGCGTTTTCTCAATCCCCTTCCATCCAATAGTTCCATTGACAGCACCCCAACATCCGTCAGCCCACACACACACACACAAACGGTGTTGTGCAGTCTCAATCCCCTCTGGCAAAACGGGCAGGGAAATGAATAATACTTTGCTGTCAAGTAACACTAGGGCTTATGCAGTGGCTTTTATTTAGTGGTATTCCTCAGTCGACACCTGCCTCCCCTCTCCTTTTTATGCACGCACACACAGTTAATGTCACAGCGGACCATACACATTTTAGAAGTGTCACATCTGCTGAAAGCATTTTTGGTATTTTTGACCCTCCCCCTTATGGTCACAGTGGGTAGAGCAGGGCGACAGGTGATCTTGAAGTCCCTGGTTCCAACCCCACTATAACACCTGACTAAGTGTCAAGAGTATCCCTGAGTAAGACACCTAGCGCTAACTGCTCCCGGTGGTTGGATGGTGCCATTGCATGGCTCACACCGCCATCGGTGTGTGTGTGAATGGGTGAGGCGATCATGAGCAGCGCTTTGGGTTTTTTTTTGGGGGGGGGGAGGAGAATCAGCATTTAGATAAAGGGCATTGGAAACGCAGTCCGTTTTAAGTATGGTCATGTGACCACATTCAACAACATGCTACCTCAAAGCGTTTTCTCACGCCGAGCGCCTGTGGTTCCTGCAGACATCGTCTCCCAACTCGTCCAACGAGAACTCTCCCGTGAGCCCGCCGGACGAGCAGGCGCAGGGCGACGGCCCACCTCAGCTGGATGAGGAGGAGCCAGCTTTCCCTCACACTGACCTGGCCAAGCTGGACGACATGATCAACAGGTTTGGGTTTATTGTAATAGTAGGTCTTTCATTTCTTGTACAGTGAGGCTGAGAAACATGCTTTAAAATGGAATCTGATGTTGTTATTTACACACGTCTCTAATAATGCATGTCCTCCATACAAGCACGTTTTTTTTGTTATTTACACACGTCTTTAAATTAAGCATGACCTGCATACGAGCACATGTTTTTTTTGTTATTTACACACGTCTTTAAATTAAGCATGTCCTGCATACGAGACATGTTTTTTTTTACATGTTTGTGGGCGTTTTGTGTCTCAGGCCCCGCTGGGTTGTTCCAGTTTTACCCAAGGGAGAGTTGGAAGTCCTCCTTGAAGCTGCTATAGATCTTAGTAAAAAAGGTACAGATGGATAACTCATGTTGGGCTGTATTTCCTTTCATGATAATCTGTGTTGCAAATACCACAAGTGCTCCTAAATGCTCTGCTTTTATCCTGCCTCATTACGTTATTTAGCTAGATCCAAGAGTAGACTGAAATGAGTCATCAAAAGAAGCAACTGGGGACATGTCATTCACACACTGATAGAAAGCAGTGATGGGGCTTATCACTGACACGCTGATTGTCATAATTAATGTTCAGTTGACACTAATGTATTTGAAAGCTTTTACCGTCTCATAAGAATAGTCATGATTATCCTGATAATGGAAATACACCACAAGACACTCTTATATCTTCCAATCCATAGCTGTGTTTTATTGTTTTGTTTTTATTCCCAGGACTGGACGTCAAGTGTGAAGCGTGTCAGAGGTTTTTCCGAGATGGTCTGACCATCTCCTTCACAAAGATCCTGACAGACGAGGCAGTCAGTGGCTGGAAGTTTGAGATTCACGTGAGTCTTCTGCCTTTTAGCATCATGGCCATTTTGACCCATAGGACAGTGCGAGGGTTAAAACAAGATTTATAGTAATAGGTTATGTCAGAAAGGGACCAAAGTGTAATGTTTAAGGTTAAATACATTCTGTTTGACAGATGGCATGTCTCCAGGCATTAAATGGAGGAAATCGACCCCTTTTGTAATCTCTAAAATATGTACTATTTATTAAGGCAAACTAAAACATCAGCATCGATCACATTGACTTGTGTCTTGTGCCCCGGTCTTCTGCCTTAGCTGATGTGACATGTTAGTCTGCAATTTGGATTCTGGGTTTGATGCTCTCAAAGGTGAGGGGGAAGAAGTATGGCCAGGGGTGACTAAGGATCTTTTCACCCAAAGTGAAATCCAAAGTTTAGTGAAGGTTGGACCTTTTCATTGCCGTAAAGAGGTTACCCAGATGTGGTTTTGTATAAATATCAGTGGAGCTGTTCAAATGTGTCCCGGTATTATACAAGATGAACCAAGTAAGTTGTGTTGCATTTCATTAGTCGCCGAAAGAAATGTTTAGCGATGTAAGCAGATAGTTGTAAAGCTATATGTTTGAAGCCACAAGCCTTACACCCCCTGTCCCAACCCCCCCCCACCCCCTGGAAAACACAGTCAGCACCTTATTTGGTTACCGCTATCTGGTTCTTCCAGATCTGTGGAGCACAAATTAACTGAAACGTAAACTTGAAGAAATGCTCTGTTACTGTTGTTCCATTTGACTTGCTGGAATACTTGACTAATTGTGTTTGGTTGTTTATTGTTCGACTACATATTTTCTGCGTGCTATAGTCACAGTAGGGTTTGGTTTCAAATGTCGACACAATAAAGGGATTTCTTTCGTAAAAATCTTTGAGGAGGGCAACATGCTGCTTATATTTATAAATGTGTCTATTTGTCTTCAACTCTTTCAATGGAAGCATAGCCTTATATCCTGTGCCTTTAGTAACTAAAAGTTGTTTTTATTATAATTCGATAATTCATCCTGCCAATGTACGTTTTAAAATTTTTCTGCTACTACTAGGGATGAAACCAGTTTCACGATAAACAACGGTAAAATTCCAGACGGTTAGTATTACCGTTCCAAATATTCATTATCATTAAAATATGTTTGATTACCGCGCTGAACAACTCACAGTAAATAGCTTACCAGCGTGACAGCGTCCAACATGAAACAGTCTTTTTTTTTTCTTAATTAAATTCGTTTTTACAATACATTAACCGTGATCATTTTGGTCACTATAATCATGATATGAAATTTTCATAGCTTTTCATCTCTAGCCACTACCGATGCAAAATACTAAATCTGGTTAGCGGTTACCTGCTCCTAAACTTAAAGTAACACAATGTTAGCTGTCTCTGTAGTGCTATAATTTAATATAAATGTAATTTTAAAATATTTTATTAGAGTGGTAAATTGTTAGCTTAGTCGATTAATCAAATATAATCACTTGATTAGTCGATTACAAATATATATAATCGTTGTTGTTCTTCTATAACCCACAGTCGAAGAATCACTAGATGAACATAAGCTAGTATCAAGTGTGTTTATTTGTCCCCAGAGAGGCACTTGGTTGTGCAGCAGTAAAAAAGGAAATAATGAATATACAGGTATCACATACTGTCACAAACACACACTGCATGTCACTGATAGACTGATAGATACCTTTTTACTGTTGGGATTTAGCAGTGAAATGCTACCCTAAAGGGTATGAAACATATTATTAATAATAGATGGACACAGGGAAGAGAATTTGCTCATTGTCGCAGTGAAGCACGAGATTCTAATTAGGAGCATCACCATATTGGCAAAGTGGCCGTTTTGCCGCATGTGCAGTACAAACAGAAGATTACGTGGCAACCTGCGACACTGGAGTTCCAGACCTCGTGCGTGTGCGGCGTAGTACAGAATAAAAAATTGAATATGAATGTGTGTGTGTGTGTGTGTGTGTGTGTGTATATATATATATATATAAATAAAATTATTGACATTGTTACAAAAGATATATGTACATAAACACCAAAATAATATTTTGAAGCAGTAGCACCATATAAACCAAGTGTGGCACCTGAGGAAAACAATTTGCAGAGCAGTAAAACTATAACGAATTTATGAATGTGGTGTGTATTGCAGTTGGTTCTTCCGGCTGCAATACCACCCTTCGCCACACGTCACGGCTGCTTCAAGCCTAGAGCCAGCTCTGCATCGGTAGGTGTGCAGAGAGAGTGGGTGCTGTCAGAATGAATGTTGTGGCATTCCCTTCCTCCTCCAGAGGTGCATCATCAACAACACACACCGGTTGGTGGAGCTTTGTGTGGCCAAGCTCTCCCAGGACTGGTTCCCCCTGCTGGAGCTGCTGGCCATGGCAACCAACCCCCACTGCAAGTTCCACATCTACAACGGCACGCGGCCCTCCGAGACCGTCCCGGCCGGGGCTCAGCCAGCCGACGACGAGCTCTACGCCCGCCCTCCGGACCCTCGCTCGCCGAAGGTAGGCAGCCGTCACAGCTGTCCCTTCCCCTCATTAAACAGTGCACCTCTGGATAATATTTATTTTGACCAGTTACTCCTGTTTCCTCTCTCCTTCCAATTTGGTGGCTTTTACCCTTGTAATATACAGTCATTATTGTCCTTTTCTTTTCAATTTCAATATCATTTCGTTAATTTGTGCTCTTTTTATTTGAGATGTTTTGTTTGTAAATGCTTATTCTTTAAAAACATCTCCAGTCAGTCAATTTAGAACATAAAGACGTATTGTCTCTGGATACTCACAGCCTATTCACTCTTGTGCTGTTGCCATAGACATGCCATAGCTATGCAATGGGGAAAGAATGGGTCTTTTTTCTTTGTTTCCACATGCCCTGCATTAATGGGAAGTATGAAAATCTAATAGGAATTCGCAAAACGAACGCGTTGGTGTAAATAGGAGTTTTGACAATGCAAGTGTGGTGATTGCAGCTTAGGCATGGGGTCAATATGAACTGTGCTGCAGCAATGCTGTCTGTCTGCCTTGCTTGGCATCGGTCCAGATACCACCAAGGGCTCAAATGTGCATCTAGTTACTCCAGTTCTGTTCTAGTTACTGCCCGCCTGATGTCAGTATTTTCTAGTTTTAGTAGAACATTTGACGGTACTGATGATCTTGTTGACTGACGTCAGTGCGTCTACTACAAGTGTCCCTGTCTCACATCTGATTATCTCCCTGCCTTAGTTCACACTGACCACTTCCGCAAATTGCAGTTCAGGGCCTTTATATAATGTTTAATCCATTGAAACAAATGCTTTTTATGTAAATGTAATATATTTATCAAATAACCTGAATCCTCCCCCATATATAAATTTACTTTGGGATATGTATTTTATTTTTTTATTTATTTATTTTTTTGCACAAAATTATATTCCCAACCAGGTTTATGGGTTATCTTGTCTTTACTCTGGGAAACGTTATTTATTCTGCCTCATAGCTCATTCCTCATAGCTGCTTCCTAAATGTTTTTTTATATCCTTAAATGCTTTCTTTATTCCCCAACACACAGGGATGGTTGGTGGACCTAATAAATAAATTTGGCACATTAGACGGGTTTCAAATGCTGCACGATCGCTTCATGAGTGGCCAAGCACTGAACGTCCAGATCATCGCTGCACTTATCAAGTGAGATCATTAGAGGCTGCCATATGCAATATTATACACAAACTCAATGTAGACGTGCTTTAGAGAAGAGCAGAGTGCTCGCTGTGTAATGGTGCTGGTGTCTGTTGTTGTGCGTGTTGCAGGCCTTTGACCAGTGTTATGAGTTCATTGGTCTAATAACGTGTGTATGTTGCAGGCCTTTTAGCCAGTGTTACAAATGAATTGGTCTAATAACGCGTGTGTGTTGCAGGCCTTTTTGCCAGTGTTACGAGTTAATTGGTCTAATAACGTGTGTGTGTGTGTGTGTGTGTGTTGCAGGCCTTTTGGCCAGTGTTACGAGTTCCTCACATTGCACACAGTAAGGAAGTACTTCCTCCCGGTCATCGAAATGGTTCCCCAGTTCCTGGAGAACCTCACCGATGAGGAGCTGAAGAAAGAGGCCAAGAATGAAGCGAAAAACGATGCACTGTCCATGATTATAAAGTCCCTGAAGAACTTGGCTTCCCGTGTGCCAGGGCAGGAGGAGACCGTGAAGAATTTAGAGATTTTTAGGTTAAAAATGATTCTTAGGTGAGTAAAAAACCCACTTCTTTGTATGGCAATTTGCGGATCTATTACCTGTTTTAAACTACTAGAAAAACAATGTGGTGTTTAAATCTCCAGGTTATTGCAAATATCCTCTTTCAACGGCAAAATGAATGCACTAAATGAAGTAAACAAGGTTATCTCAAGCGTCTCATACTACACTCACCGGCATAACCCCGAAGAAGAGGAGTGGTTGACTGCAGAGCGCATGGCGGTAAGCCAACTGGCGCACTGTATTTGAAAAGCGGTGGTTTACACCTCCTCCCCAGTCCGTTGTTTACTCACATCCCCTCTTCTCATCTCTCCATGTTCATCCACACATGCTGGATCCAGGAGTGGATCCAGCAGAACCACATCTTGTCCATTGTGTTGAGGGACAGCCTGCACCAGCCACAGTATGTGGAGAAACTGGAGAAGATTCTCCGCTTTGTCATCAAGGAGAAGGCCCTTACCATGCAAGATCTAGACAACATCTGGGCTGCACAGGTGTTTAGTTTTATTTCATGTGGATGGAGGAATCTGTTCTGCTCCACTGTCACTTTGCCGCGAGTATCTGGAAACTCCTCAATTCAAAAACGTATGTCATAAAGATGGTGCAAAAACTCTTCACTGAAACATAGATTTCAGTGACATTGCATAGATTGCACTTCGCACCTTTTATCTCACTCAAACAGCCATGTTTTAAAATCAGCCAGAGCGCTGGAACGTACAACGCACGCCAATGTCATCATCTTAGGGGACAAAAGTCAGCTAGCTTCTAATTGGCCTGTTTGTTTTCTAAATGGACGGCAAACGCTTTTGCACTGAGGGGCTCCAGACTGATGTGATGCAAAATTAAATAGAAATTTGTGCGACCATCTGTCATTTTGCAGGCTAGTATCTGTGCCCGTGACTCCAATTGTTTAATGAATGTGAATGTGAGATGGTCACCCTAACCACCGCCTGTGTCCCTGCTCCAGGCCGGGAAACACGAGGCCATCGTGAAGAACGTCCACGACCTCCTGGCCAAGCTGGCGTGGGATTTCTCACCCGAGCAGCTCGACCACCTCTTTGACTGCTTCAAGGTGAGGGGGCGGTGGCCACGTTGCTTTTCTCATTTGCAGCTTAACCAGGCCTTCAGATGGGGGGGCCGTAGCGGGGCACGCAGTCTAGCAAGCCAGATGGTCCTCTCAGAACGATTAACTTGGAGCCGCATCGTTCAGTGTGGATGTGTGCCTCACATCTGTTTTCTTGACTGTGCTTGGATGTCTGTCTTTGTGGCGAGAGCAGGCGAGTTGGACCAACGCCAGCAAGAAGCAGCGCGAGAAGCTACTGGAGCTGATCCGGCGCCTGGCTGAGGACGATAAGGATGGGGTGATGGCCCACAAGGTCCTCAACCTGCTGTGGAACTTGGCACACAGCGACGACGTGCCAGTGGACATCATGGACCAGGCTCTGAGCGCTCACATTAAGATACTGGACTACAGCTGCTCACAGGTATGTGGGGAGCGGGGTGGGGGAGTATGGGTGGGGTTATGGTCCGTGTGTGGATGAACACTGGGTGGGGTATGGCTGCCTTCTGGTCTGTGTGTGCTAAGCTAATGCAGCATGTATTGTGTTTTCCCTTCAGGACAGAGATGCGCAAAAAATCCAGTGGATAGAGCGCTTCATTGATGAACTACGTACCAACGACAAATGGGTTATACCTGCCTTAAAGCAAATCAGAGAGATCTGTAGCCTGTTTGGAGAAGCTCCCCAGAACCTCAGGTAACATTATTCATGGAACATGGAGTTTATAGTAAAAAATTGAATGTTAGAGTTTTACATACGACTGAATAAGCAGATTTAGATCGTGTAAGACTAGAATTTAAGACCTTTTTTTGTGAAGCAAAAATGGCATGCTTTAGCATACAGTCTGTTCGCCCTTGAGTAAAAAAGCAAAAAGTATATTTTGCATAATTCGCCCACTGACATCCCTGGCATTTTAATCACATTTCCAGAGAAGCATGGCAGCTTTTCACAAACCAAGCAGTTTTTCTACATCTGTTTTTACCATGCTTACATCAACACAAGATTATGTTTACTATGATCATGGGATTTTAAGATAATGTACACATCCTAATCCTCATCACTTGCATTTGCAAAACACGTAGCAACTGTTGAATGTAGCAAATATGTTTGTTTATTCATGTCTGTTTTCCTTTAGTTATTCTTTATTTTACTAACTGAACTCAGCAGTTTCTTATTGTTCCTTAAGTGGGTTTTCTCACCACTGACAATGCGTAAATACGAACAATTAACTTGTACAAGAAAGGTACATTGTGTTTTGAGCAATCTTTCAGGCGGCTCTTTCCGATTTATTCGGGGGAGTTTTATGTCGTGTTCCTGCATTATGTTTTGCATTGCCTTGCTTGTTTTTATGGTGAAATTAAGATGTATTTTTGGCTTGAAAATAGTCGTCAAAATAAAACAAAACTTTTGGTTTATGCTACAGATCCAGCATAGACAGTCACACAAATATGAAATACAAGACCTGCTCTACATTCAGGCAAATAACATAATAATATTAGTGCCCAGCATGGTTCTGCACTACTTTCTGTTGACGTGTCCAATTCAATCTTTGTTTTTCTAACTTTGTCCCTGTGCCCTGCAGTCAAACTCAGAGGAGTCCACATGTCTTCTACCGCCACGACCTGATCAATCAGCTGCAGCACAACCACGCCTTGGTCACCCTGGTGGCTGAGAACCTCTCTACCTACATGGAGACCATGAGGCAGTTCTCTAAAGGTAGGCCATGAGGCAGTTCTCTATAGGTGGGCCATGAGGCAGTTCTCTATAGGTGGGCCATGAGGCAGTTCTCTACAGGTAGGCCATGAGGCATTTCTCTAAAGGTGGGCCATGAGGCATTTCTCTATAGGTAGGCCATGAGGCAGTTCTCTATAGGTGGGCCATGAGGCAGTT
>JAODOY010000014.1:425728-458496 GCA_025399855.1 Forbesichthys papilliferus | reverse complement strand
CTCTCTCTCTCTCTCTCTCTCTCTCTCTCTCTCTCTCTCTCTCTCTCTCTCTCTCTCTCTCTCTCTCTCTCTCTTGGTCCTCAAAAAGATGTGGTGATGTGAAACACTGGCCGGCAGATGAAAGCATGAATCCCTTCCCCTCACTGTCATGCCTACGTTCACCACATAGGTCAGAGTGACTCTCGCTGCAGACGGATGCAACTGGTAGGTCTTTTAAGCCACATTTGAATCCGCACAGCTCCTTCCCCCACCCCTTCCTCCTCATAAAAAGATCAGAGGAGAGTAGAAAAACGTGCGTTTAACCATCCCGCTGCCTGCCAGTAATCAGGATAGTCTGATGGCCGCACTCTGTGGCGCGGCCTGTAATTCTGAGCTGTGAGTGTGACATTCCACTTACGACCTGGGGAAGTCAACCACCGGTTTGGCTTGCTTCGCACTTCATTGGCCAGGTTACCTTTCATGTAGGAGTCCATACGTAGGGTGCGCATTAGCTGAGAATCCCCATGTGGATGGATATACCGTCAAACTGTCTGTGAGCATAATAAGATCCCATTTCTCGGGACTCGGAGCAGTAGCCCGACCCTGAACCGAAAGTCACGTGGCATGAGATGGGTGAGGTTATAATGCATGTGTAGGTGTATTTGGATGATGTGCATTTCCAAGCAGTGTATGTGATTGTTGGCCTATCCTTTCTGGCGGCAGCCCTTGTGGTCAGTAGTACTACTCAGTTGTCCATATCTTATGGCCAACTTCACATTATTAGATACACCTGCTTGTTAATGTAATACATGATCTAATCAGCCAATCACTAAATGCTTAACGCCTAACGTCACCTACCCCCAGCTCTGAGCTTGACTCACTCCACCCACTGCACAGTTTTGAAAAGTTACCAATAACGTTAACATTTCAGTTTGATGACGCGCGATTGCTAGGAAAGTACACTATTAAGCCAGCAAAGACCATGGACGTTTTGAAACAAATATGATGGGTAGAGGTGGAGCCTTTTTCAACCCATAAATTGCAAACTTGTTTTAATATATAAAAACATGGGAAGTCAATATTAACACCAGTATTGATGTTAATGTCTCACCACAGTTCAGTCCTATCATTTATTTTACAGCTCAGAAAACACCATTTAGGGTGCAATTACACGTTGAAAGCATGCAAGAGGTGCCATTGTTTTTCAGACCCAGTGTCAGAACGGGGAATCGATGTGACAGAACTTTGACTGGAATGATAGCTTGCGCCAGACGCGAGAGTGTCCCGGAAACGGCAGATCTCCCGGGATTTTCACGCATAACAGTCTATAGTTAAAGTGGTGCAGAACACAAGAAACATCCAGTGAGTCAGTTTGCCTGGTGTCATGACAGAAGTCAGAGGCCAGACGGGTTGATTCTGACAGGAAGGCGACATTAACGGCTATACACAGCCTCTCTGTATGCACGTCAAAATTCAGCACCAGAGGACCACGGCAGGTGCCTCTGTTAGGTTAAAGGTCCACCTAATAATAAAGTGGCCAAATGCACAAGTCAAATAGCTTGGGCAACAACATACGCTTGATGTTTATGTCAGACAATTTATTGTGGATTCAAATCCAGTGGATGTCTCCTCGCGGCCTACGAGTCGCTAAGCTCTGTGTGCGCACTGAAAAGGTCATCTGCTGTTTCTACGCAGCCCTGGCTCCCTAAATAGGAGCACAAACAAAGTGGCGTAGAATGCACCGCACAAACACAATCCTAGCTTTGGCAATGTGTTTTCAGTGTGGGGGGGAAAGCGAACGCCACATGGCATTGAAGGGAGAGGTGTTTTTGTTTTGATATAGCTCAGATATCAACAATCTTTCTCCAGAATGCCTGACGCCACCTTTTAATTGTAGATACGTGTTCATATGCATTGGTTCGTCCACGCCCTGGCGTTCTGACTTGACCCCAACACGTTTACAGTAGGAGCTCCCTTGAGCCCCGGAACGTTCTAGAAAGTTTCTCGGTTTGGAACGACCGTGCGTGTTTATTTTATGGGGGCATATTCCCGTGTGCCGTTTCTAAAACGAGGTTGGTTATGGTGCGAGGCTAATTACAGGGCAAGGTAGACACATGACACTATGTCACGTGCCCCTGTGGTTCACATCTACTAGCAGACCAGCCCATTAACAGAGCATAGCTCTGCACTAATAGGAGGGTTGGGTATCACATGGAAGGTGTGTGTGTGTGTGCATACATATACTGAGGCTTCCATGAAGCATGCCCATGTGTTTGCAATAGATTGTTATGGTAGCACAGTAAATTGCCATGTAAGGACTAAATGTCAAATTATTTATATCTTGGGGTCGCTGTCACACACTAGCCTCAAGTTTACATTAGGCTCAGGTTGGTAGAAGTTTGGGATTGGATCTCAGCCCTAGCTGGTGGAATCTACCAACCGACCTAATCCATGGGTTTTAAAACATCGGGTTGAGTTGACTTGGCAAAAGAGGCGCTACTTACTCCTTATTCCATGTCTGTGATTCTAGTACATTTCTGTTTTCTTTTACTGGAAAGAAAACACACATTTTTTACTAGGGGTGGGTGTACTGGTGTCACTGTATTCCATCAGTTCTGACAATACCAATTTTCTCTGCCCTCTGCAAATACCTGATGTTTTTAGACTGTGCTTTTATAATGGACAGGCTCTCTCCCATCTAATGGCTGATCACACTCAGCTAGCAATCAGTTCAGTACAATAAAAAGTTTGCATGTAATAGTAGAAGGTAGAGAATTCCTGGCAATGTCTTGAAGCAACGTGTGCATGGCTTCCAGTAATATTCAATGTTGCACATTAAGAAATAACATTCTGTAATACCGGAAATGCACAAATGTTTTCATAATGTGAAATAGTTATTGATAATTGGCGTCTGAATAGTTGATTTTCTTTGATTTCTTTTTTTTATATCGTCTAAAAATATTTTATACTTTACAAATGTTTTAGAATTTGCTCCCTTTGTTCATAACCTGCAATGACTTCAGATTATGTCACAATCAACAACCAGCCCTATTGTTTGACTTTAGACATGACTGGAGGTCAGTAATCTGACAGCAGCCTCAAATCACATCTCGCACTCACAAGGCCTACGGAGTCTGTTGACTGTTGACTGTGGAGCGCCAGCAAGAAGCCTTTGAGAGATCAGGCTGGATGCCTCACTGATTAGACTATTATGAGGCCCTCTCTGAAGGCAGATTCCACTTTATGATAACGGAGTAGGGAACACTTGTTTTTCAAACACCTCTCTTTTTGCCCTCCTTGATTCTGTGGCCCTGTTTGATCTGTGTATTTTCCCCTCCTTTGTTGCCTTGTCTTTCTTCCATTCGCTCAGCCCCTACCTAGTCTTTCTCTCTCTCCGTCTGCCGTCCATAACAAAGACCACAAAGGGGGTTGTGCTGTGCCAGTCTACATGCGTTCGCAGACATATAAAGTCACACATCTGTCACCAGTTCCCCCGCTTCTCCTCCCTCCACCGCTCTCCGCACCCCCTCCTCTTCCTCGCCATGCGCGTGAATGAGGTACTCCCGTCGTGGAGGTCTGTTTTGCGCGCACGTATTTGCATGCGCGTCCAGAACGCGAGGCGCCGCCCAGGTGTTTTGGGGGGGGGGCGAATACAGGATCTCTTAAAGAGCTCAGGAGACCAAAGCGGCTGTGCTATCTATAGAGCAGTTCCTCATTGTTGTGGCTGCGGGGAGACACAACTAGACACACTGATGGTCTACACGATAGTGGCTGATAAACCAGGCTCAGGTGGAATCCTCAGCTAAAGTTCCAGATTGGTGTAATTGTGTTTGGTGGAATAGTTGCTAACTTAATTTGTGACATCCATCCGTCTGTTATACCCATCAACCTAAGATAAATGTGGGTTTAAAGTGCTTTATTTAAGAGTTTATTTGGGTGGTTGATGATTGTTTAGAATGCCGTTATCAGGGCTTGTATGTTTGCTTAGGATTTTGGCTCTCTTGCCTGGACACAGATTAGTGTGGCATTTATTGGGGGCTATAAACACATACACATTAACACTGAGTTAAAGCAGTACTTGGACAAACACACACACACCTCATTAACCCCTTTCTAATAATTAGCTGCTCCCTGCGACCTTCTCATTCAGCTGACCTCTATAGATGGATGGAGGTCTGGCCCTGGCTCCGTAAATA
The DNA here is from genome assembly GCA_025399855.1 of Forbesichthys papilliferus. NCBI lineage: Eukaryota > Metazoa > Chordata > Actinopteri > Percopsiformes > Amblyopsidae > Forbesichthys > Forbesichthys papilliferus. The sequence goes on along the minus strand of JAODOY010000014.1, from coordinate 454,321 downwards.
GGAACACAAACAATGCGTTGCAGGCCACATCCAACGTCAACATAGCCTTCTCAATGTGTTACCAATGTGTGGGGAAAAGATATTCTGAGGGAGTAACCTATGGCATTGGAGGGAGATGTGGTTTTGTTTTGAGTTTGTATCAAGCATGGAGAATGATTTAACTATACATTTTAACATGCGTTCATCTTCCTACAGGTTGCCAGCGTCCAGTAGGTTTGTCCCAGGGCAGGGCCAAGGTCTGCTTTTACAGCGGCTGGTACTATTGCCAAAGCTGTCACCAAGACAACACTTTCCTCATCCCAGCACGCCTGCTACACAACTGGGATACCAGCAAGCACAAGGTAGGTGAATTTACTCAACAGGGCCCTAAATGTAACAAGTGGACCTTGGGCTAACTCTTCTGAAACCCTTGCTAGCCTGGTAATACCATATTGATCCTGCGAGCTCCAATTTCATTTGGCTGCAAGAATCAGTCTGGAACCCCTCAATTCAAAAGTGCTAATACATTTCAATCAAACTTTCTTACATACGACTAGACTTCCTACATGTATCTCACCCAATCAGAATGTTTAAAATCAGCCAGAGTGACAGTGGAAATATAAATTACGATCACTTCTGCATTTCACTTTTAGAGGATATTATTAGGGATGGCACAATCCAATTTTTTAAGTCCAGATAAACCGATACAGATACCTACACTTTGGGTAAGTGCAAGGTGCAAGGTGATGTGTCAAAATATATCGCAATATCGTATCGTGGCCCCTGTATTGTGAAACCTATCACATTGCCAGATTCATGCCAATACACAGCCGTTTTTCTACAATAGAATTACGTTGCTCTATGTTAGTATTCTAATGTCTCTGCTTGCATCCCTTAACATCTGATACATGCACACTGCTATTATGTCACCAGCACACAAATCAGATCACCCCCTTCCTTCTGCTGTGGTAAATGTGTGCATCGTGGCCAACGGAGCAACCTCTGGCCCCATATGTGACCCCCTGCAGGTGTCGAAGCAGGCCAAGGAGTTCCTGGAGTTCGTGTACGAGGAGCCCCTGCTTGACGTGCAACAGCTCAACCCCTGTCTGTACGAGCACAGCGATCAGCTCAGCGCCGTGTTGCGTCTGCGCCAGCAGCTCCAGTCGCTCAGAGCCTACCTGTTCAGCTGTCGAGCCGTCGTGGCAGAGGACCTCAGGCGTAGGTAGGTCAGCGGGGCTGAGGGGCTTTCCGCTATAACACAACACTGGCCTCTAGATGTGAAGGCGTGTTTGGTCTCGTCTTGTCCCTACCTTGACATGCTTATGGGCTGGGTTTGGAGTGCAGGTAAAAAGTTAGATGTTTATCATCCACAGTGACCTGGAATTGGTATAAAAAATAAAAAAAGGTGAACTTTTTCTGTCTAGCTTGCAAACAGCTCCCTTATAGTTAATTTATTGAAGCGTCTGTCTACACAAGTGTTTAGAGTTAATTTGCCTATTAGGCTTGTTCTCAGATATGGGTGTTAAAAAATCAAATAAGATATACAGTATTTAATAGACTATTAAGCCCCAGACACACTGCAAACGGTCCGCTCGTCACCGATGGTTATTTCGCCTGTTGTCCCTTCCAAGTCGCTGAATCTCATTGACGTTCCATTGTCTCTGGTTGCTCCATTGCTTCTAGTAGCTTGCAGTGTGTCTGGGGCTTAAACAATACATTGTTAGAATGGTGCAATTGCAATGTTAACACTTTTCTATCCTATGAATTTGGGATATATTGTGTTGTAATTTATTTTTTATAAAAAAATGTATTGTGTATTTACTATTTACACGTCAAACCGTCAAATGCCTGTGTGTTTGTTAGTATGGAGGCTATGTGAGGCTATGTGAGCCTGTATGTGCAAACGTGTGTTTGTGTGTGGCTCCGGGAGACCGTTTGTTTGAGGGCTCCCACACACTGTGAGGGCATGTCTGTGAGCTGATGAATGTGTCTATGCCTGTTCAGGTCACTGACTTGCCAGGAAGTGGTATTCCTCCACCGTACTGTTTTAAAAGAAACAAGTCTGTCCACTGTCACTTTCCTTTCCATTACGTCACTTTTTACCCCAATTACTTTCAATGTCGTCTTTGTTGGATAGGCCACAAAAACAACCTTTTGATATTTTTATTACATTTAATATTGTATTAGTTCAAATTCTCATACTCACCTTGGCAGTGGTGATGGTTGGGTTTTAAGGCCCTATACAGCACCTACTGTATCATAGGGCTGTGTTTGTGCATCTAATGCCATGTGTATAGCGCTACAGTAGTTTGCTATGATTATGGGATTATACCACCCCGTAGAAATGCCTGCCACTACTCCTAAAGCCTCTTCGAGCTGTCAAATAGAAACTGTACGTGCGCATGTCTGTGTGTCTACGTGTGGTCATGGTAATGCAGTGTAACGCAGAGCGAGGTCGGTCAATGCGGAGCAACACAGCATCACAGTACTCTGTGTTTACCTCAGTCCCCATTAGCTTGCGGCGGCTAATGCCCCGCGACTTCCAAACACGGCAGGATTGATGAGAGCCATGGCGCTAAAACCTTCCATTGGCTATCAGTCTGCTGCAAGGAGGATGTGGAGGAAGATGTCTGAAGAAGACACACACACACACACACACACACACACACACACACACACACACACTAAATTATTGTTAGCAATAAGTCAGAGAGAATGGTATTTGCGGCTTATAGCAGCATTTCTCAAACTCAAAAGTGAGACCCAGTGTCAAATGTGGCTAGACAGCTAAGTGTGCAGTATGGTTTTCCTTTTAGTATTGGATGTAATATAATGGGTCAATGTAGAGGAGAATACAGAATTTTCTTGGTGGCTTAAAATATGTGGAAGAGCTGTCACTGTTAATTCATGTATTTGGGTTGGGTTATTTCAGAACTCAGTTTGACTAGATTAAAATATATTTCTAAATATATATGTGAAATTCTATATAATCTGTATATATAATACAATTATTCAAGCTATGATTGAATGAAACATGCTAACATGTTAGCATTATACACTTTTAAATGCAAAGCGCGTGCACACACACAGTCAGTAAAACACAGATCGCACACATGGCAAGTGCATATCTCCAGGACTTCCCACGCAGTTGAGAGACCATGGTTCAACCAGCTGGTTCACACAAAGCGCATATTGACCCAGGTCTGACCTGCCTTCTGTACACTGTGGCTTAATCACTGGATGATAGGTGGATACACACACACACATCTGTGAAAGGTGTGTTTCCATGTGAGGTCTAACCAAACAGTTGAGCATAGCAAATGGACATTTGTTGCAATAAACATTTTTACATGTTTGTGCACAAGTGTATTCTTTGTCAGGGTTACGGGTAGATGATATCTAACCACAAATGAGCATCTTCTTAATTTAAGGAATTGTTGTATTTTAAGTTCAACAATGTTACAATATATTACACGTGTACAATAATCATGTGGTCTTGGTTTGTTCATTATTTTGTTGAATTGCATAAAGGTCTGTCGTCACAGGGGCGACATACGTCATTATTGTGGACATGTGTTATCAAATGTATTGTATATTATTACTGTAAAGTTCAGACTATACCCTGAACCACTTATTAAAAGAGTTTGATTAAACATAGTTTAGTAATTGTTGTCATACTATATACACTAAACTATATTATACACTGATATTATTGCCCATCAGAGAACGGTTAAGCAAATTTATAATTTGAGGATATGTGTGTGTACGGTGTGTAGATACACACAATTGTGCTTGTGTGTTTACATGTATTTGCCAATGTTCATAATCTTATCATACATGTTAGTTCTCAAGTGCTGTTATCAAGACAGACACACACTTAAACTATGTCTTAGCTTAAAGTATGTTCACTTAAACAATGTGTCCATGTATGTACTTTGTGCATGTTTGATTCATTTTATTTCACACAGGCTTGTGTGTTTATATATTCTTATGTTGTGGTATCCAATGGTTACAAGCCAAACAGTAGTTTATCAGTTGTGCCTAACACCACAGTACACACACACACACACACACACACACATACCCACAACACTTGTATTTTGGCGACACTCATCAGAGCTTAGACAGGATTTAATATGGAGACATCCATGGTAGTCATTTTAACTAAGGAGGCCTCATATGCGCGCACACACACACACACACACACACACACACACACAGCCAAACACTACGACCTTCTGTCTGCTCTATAGTAATGCACTACCATTCAGTAGTTTGTTGGCACTATTTCCTTGTTAAATGAAGTGCTAGCTCTGAGGTAGTTTGCGCAGTTCACCAGCCTGCATGGATACAGCACGGCTTATAGGATGTCACTTTACATTATGCGTTGCTATCTGTATTAAGATCGGAATTCTAATTTAATGCAAACATCGTGTCCCTAGTGGGCTGGATTAGCCATTTGAAATAAATACGCTTCAGGCTACTGTAAATATCAAAGCCCAACCCTGCTACGCTAAAGAGCTAATAACTTCAACTATTGAAAGATGTCTGTATAGTGTGATTCTGGAGGTATTTTCTAGCAGTCTGGAACCATAACCCTGCATTGATATTTTCATCCTGGTGTCTGTCTGGTGTGTGTTATTCCTCCACCAAATCTCCAAGTATTCCTTGTCTTCCTACTGTCATAAACGGGAACAATAACTCTCTAAACATGTAGCATCTTAGCACGAGCTATTGGTTACCTGCCTACACATGGCAGATGGGAAATTTCAAGTCTACGGTTCATATTAATCAGGAGTGTGCGTGCATGTATGTAGAGTGGGAGGCCGGGGGGGATTAAAATAAATGTATTCAGGCCTTCTTACTATTGACGAAGATGAAAAGGATGACGTCTATATAATGTTGATAGAAAGAGGTGACTGAATAACATGTAATAGAGAACGCTGGTGTTATGGAACACCAATTATTTGAGTGCAGTTTGGATATTTATAAATAGACATAGTGACGTGTAGCTGTACAAAAACACAGACATCTGTGCACCATGTTGTTTCAGTCATGATTCCAGTGTGATGGCTACATTTAAAATCAAATCAAATCTGATGGCCGTTGGTAATTCATTGATTGATAATACTGCCCTAAAATTGAGAATGTCACTTGTTATCTCAGTGGCCACCCCGCCACATGAATTACTTGTTGTTACCGTTGTTAATTATATACTTTTATGTTGCTCTTGATTGATGGGAGTCTGCTCCATATGTTGATTTAACTTGCATACAAGATATGGGATTAATTTAACTAAATCTTGTCATTTTAATTTGTGTATATATTTATAATCACATTACAATGTCAAATAGCTTAATAGGGCTACATGGCCACTGTTAGGCTGTATACAATAAGTATAATTACATGTATCAAGGAGTGTCCTGCATCCTACAGGGTGCTTCAAAAATGATGGACCCAATTTTAATGAAATGAAAGAACTGAAACCGAATGAAAGAGAGGGGCATGGAGTGTACTTCATAAAACATATCTTTATTATTCAATCATCTGTACCTTGTTTTGTTTCCATGGTGATATATACTGCTTTGAAATTGGGTCCATAATTTTGAAACGCCCCTTAATGTTATGCTCAAGAATGCCTACATGTTGGCCATGCATGTGTGGAGTAGAAACCATAATGTGGTGTTAGCCAGGCCCCTTGCTCTCACAAACCTTATCCTCTGTCATGACGCTCATTGGCTCCGTTTGTCTGTCCTTCCCCAGGATCTCACCAAGGGAATACCTGTTGCAGCACATTCACCTCTATTCCTTGGCTGACTTGCAGCAGGTAAACACACAGGCAAACGCTGTTACACTGTATGTAAGTGACATGCACACAGCAAGTGCTACTGTAGCTAGCTAGCTAGCGCATTTTCATGGTAATGTTAGCTTTGAATATCAGCATGTGCAAATAAACGTGCACATGTGAACACATACCATTGTGGTAATGAGTATCGCCTAATAGCCTAGTGTGTTGTTGGTCTAGTTCTCTGTGTCAGTTGGGCATTAGAGTCATTGGTTTGTCATTATGTTGGACTATGCCCTCCCCTTTCCCCTCCATCGCTCTGTGAGCCCCAAATACACACCACCCCCCCCCCCCCCCCCCACACACACACACACACACACACACACACACACACACACCACACCACACCACACCACCCTGTTTGCCCTGCTTCACTAATTGGTCACATTCAGAATCAACAGGCAGGGAAAACAAAGCGTGACGTACCGCCATTCTTCCCATAACCTCCTTTCACTGTCTTTCTCTCTCTCACGCATGCACAAACACACAATTATCTTCTTTTTAAAATCTCTCTGTTTTAATTGTAGGCCTAGAATACATTAGTGAATCTACCAACACACGTATTACAGTATGTAGTGGTCTTCTCTCTCTCTGTCTGTCTCTCCATGCTTGCTCGCCCTTGCTCTAAGAAGCACAGCGCTTCTTAATTGGTGTCCACGCTAACAAGCTCTGTTCTTTTGATTCGCCATGGTCGCTCTTAATCAACATGGCTTTTATTGGTCCAAAAGGAGGTCACCCAAGCAGACTGGACTCCCTGGCTACAGCCTGGGCCCACAAGAGCCCGTGGTTGTCCCTCAAACTCGTTCTGTATTGGACCCAGTTTGTTTAAAGCTCGTGTGTTGTTCCAAGCCCTGTATAGGCTTACCTGGACACTGTTTGCTCTGTGGGAGTCTTAATATGGTGGGAGATGATGGGGGGGGGGGGGGTCAGGGCAGGTCAGAGCAGAGGGATGCAAGATGCCAAGTAGAGACTGACTTTTCTTTCGGGATTTCCGCAGGATGGGAAACAAAAATAATTATTAATCACGGGATTGGAAAGGGAGAGAAATAAACATCAGCGGGCGGGACCGGGAATAGTAATAACACTATGACTCACAACTTTATACACAAATACGTTTATAGTAATAAACTACTGTATATGATTGTATTTTTAACTAAATTCTATCCCTTGTCTACTTATGCTCTCCTGTTTGCGTTGGTGAAAATAACAAACAATATTGTCATCTTAACATTTTTTCATCAACTATGCCTGTGACCTGTAGGCTACTTTGTTTAGTTTTTTCTCCAACTGAGAGACTATGGTCAACACACACAACACGGCACTGGGAGGGAATGGGAGTACATTTCTTTTTTGTGGGAGTGGGATGGGAGAGGTTTGAAAATCCTTTCCCGTGTCACCCTCTAATGCCGAGGTGCTCACAATGCTGTGTGAATCGTTTTATTTCTCATCTCATTAAATCAAATAATATTTTTTTTTAGCCCTGCGTAGAGGAAGAGTTCCTGAGAACCAGGGGATCCACACTGCTCTGTGCAAGCTCTCTCTCTCTGAATTAGATGGGGACAAGTTCAACGTTCTTAGCATGCGTGTACACCAGTAACTAACCAGGTTGCTCTGAACAAGCTGGTTAAGACTGTACACATGCGCTGCTATAATCTGACTACGCTAAAGCCACTAATTGTATTTCTCCTTCCATATGCTTTTTTATATGTGCATGCAAAAGTAACTCTGACAGGGGCGTGTCCGAGGCTTATCTCTTGTTAGCCATGCTTCTCTTTAAACTGTCAGCCCTATAATAGAGATTGGTTTTTAGGTTTACATGGACGTCTCTGAGATCAGATTGTCGCCCAGAGTGGGCCATAACCACATTATTGGCATGCACGTAAGCGCACGTTTACATGCGCCCCATCAGACGCACGCACGCACGCAAAAAAAAAGCATGTGAACGTGCGGTTAATGGCATTATTGCAGCACTAACCTTGTTTAGTGTGTGTGTGTGCGTGCGTGTGTGAGGGGAGAGGGTGTTTGTCCACTGCTAATTCTTGTCTTCATGGCACTGTGAATCCCGCCTGTTTAAGTGAGACCTCTAATGGAGCTCTGGCGCCGTAACTGTGTGTGTGTGTGTGTGTGTGTGTGTGTGTGTGTGAGGAGGAGCAGGGCAGGGGTAACGGCTGCTAAACAGCAGTTTTACGGGATTAGGCAGTTTGGAAGCACAAAGAAGCTCTGCGTGGGGCGGGTGGTGGTGGGGGGTTGAAGAGGAGGGAGGAGAAACGGTGAGTGTGTGTGTGTGTGAGAAGGGGGTGACGGGCTGCCTGCAAGGATGTCAAGTCCCAAAGTGAGGGAGGCTGCGGAGGAGAGGTGGTCATGGGGGATAGAGGTGTAATGTGGGGAAAGTCAGCTATCGCAAGCTAATACACTTTGTGTCAAATTCAACAAATGTGTCCTCGCATTTCGCCAGCTTAACGTTCTCTGTGCGTGTTGGAAAATCTGATGCTTCTACACAGCCCTGGCTCCGTAAATAGTAACGTAAGCAAAGGGGCGAACACCGCTCATCAACAAAGCCGTAGCACTACGCTGAGGCAGAGCCGCGGCACTCGCTGATACTGATGCTGTGGACTGATGCTGTTTTGATTTGAGCTCGAAGTTGTCAACACTTACTGACCCTGCCTTTAAGAGGAGGTGGCCGATGTTGCTTCCAGGAGAAGCTACGGTGCGCAGGTACCTGCTGACGGGCCTGGCCTTACACGCACACATGCACAGGTCTTATCAGTATAGCTACAATAAAACCTTGACCCAAAGGCATAGGCTTCAATGGGTCTACCATACTATAAAGGCAGGAATCCTTAAAGACATTAATTATTTATTGACACTTTATATCAATTCCTGGACTAGTTTTATGTGAATGGCTGCATTTCCTTCACCGTCTCCTCTTTGTTCCCTTCCAGCTCCCTCCCTTCCTCCATTCATCCCTCCATCCACGTCTTCGTGTCACTCTTTATCCATCCATCTTTCTACCCCCACCACATTAGTATCGGTGTGCCACCCAGAGCTGCGCTGCCAGTGTTTTGACTGTGCCTGGTCCAATTACAGAGCTGCTTAATTACTGGCCCTGTCACCGTCCATCTGGAGGGCCATTTGTCATCCTGGACCGGGGCTAGACTGGATCGACTTAGCAGACCCAGGCAGTGGCACTGTGTTTACCTGCCTGCCTGCCTGCCTGCCTGCCTGCCTGCCTGTCTGTCTGTCTGTCTGTCCCACAGCCTATATTTAACACCAGCCTCGACCTAGAACACATACTGTATGTTTCCTTCTCCCAGATCCATCTGTCTTCTAATAATTCACCCGGTTTTTCCCATGTGCTGTAATAAAACAGGCTTGTATGTTATGGCTGTACACAATGGAGTTGTGAGTCGCTAGCCAATGTTCTAGTGGAAAGACAGGACGTCTAGACCAAGCCAGAGGTTGTGATACAGTGACACATGCTAGACACTAGGAGGAGATGACTGTGGAAGGCTGGATGGCTGGAGACAGACAGACAGAGGCCTAGATGTGATGGATGACTTAGTATATGGACAGAAGCCCCCCACCCCCACCTCTGGCTGAAGACCACCCAGGGAAAGGTCCCATTTAGCTCTTCATAGCCCCGAGCAGTGCTGTATGATTTACAGTGATATCATTTATAGCTAGTGGAACACAATACATTATGACCGCTCAAATTATAAATGTTTGCGGTGTGTGTGTGTGTGTGTGTGTGTGCGTGTGCGTGCGACGCACAGAAAACGAGAGAGGCACTTGGGATGTTCTCCCTTCTTTCTCCCCCCTCTCAATCCCCCCTCCTCCCCAATTCCCCCTCTTGGTCTCCCCCTCCACCACCACCCCCCGCCCTTCTTTCAAGAGAAAGCATGGGGGGTTTTATAATTGGGAGGTCCTGGGCACTGCCAGGTGTAGCCACTTGTATGTGCTCCCAGGGCTGGGGTGAACGCTCTGGGCCTAGGCCCCTCTGTCCATGTCTCTCTCTGTCTCTCTCCATTTCTCTCTCTCTCTCTGTCTCTCTCCATTTCTCTCTCTCTCTCTGTCTCTCTCTCTCTCTCTCTGTCTCTGTATTTGCTTTTCTTTGTGGCTCTCTATTAGGTTTAAGGGCTGTTTACACCAGGGGTGACTGGTCATTAAGGTCTTTTCACAGCCTTAACTATAAACACAGCTAAATTGATAACTATATTTAGTTTGTTTTGGTTTGTTGATGATGCCGTGGCAATTCTAACCGCTTTCAGACATTCAATATTGATTTGAAATGAAAAGCAAAGCTTGGTGATGGGATCATTTGTGCTGAGACTGACCTGTTATTTGTATTTAAAGGTGGGTCAGCAATTGTAAGATAATACAAATAAAATCTGGTATATAAATCTATAAGCCATACAGCCCTAGCTCTCTAAATGGCAACACAATTAAAGTGGTGCATACCGCACCACATAACACTGGCAGTCTTGCCAATTCTTGTCCAATTTGGGGAGCTCGCCTACTGCATTGAAGGACTTCATATCTCACCTGTGTCTCTGACTCCGCCCATCCCAGGTGATTGATGGGAAGCTAGCTCCCTTCCTGTCCAAGGTGATCAAGTTTGCCAGCTCCCACGTCTTCAGCTGCAGCCTGTGTCGAGAGAAGGGCTTCATCTGTGAGCTGTGCCACAACGGGCAGGTCATTTACCCCTTCCAGGAGAGCGCCACCAAGAGGTAATTAGCAGTGTGTGTTTCAACGCCATGCCCGTGTTAGCACTTCCATATGGAACGCAGTTACGTGTGCAACCCGAGAGAGCCACATCGCGTCACTTTTTCTCTCTGTTTGCCATTGCTTTCAGCAAAAGGCCGACTCAGAGGCCGACGAAACACACCCACACAATGGTTGAGTTTAACGGACCATTCTTAGCTTACACTACACACACACTGCAGTGTGTAGTGGGAGGAGGATGTGTTCTAATGACATGCTCGCCAACCTATTTATTAATAGGTTCCTTTCCATGGGGAGACGGCATCTTCCCCTGCCCCTGAGGCTCAGGAACGGTAGCCCCCCCAGAAGGTGTAAGAACCTCCTCGGGATCCTTTCAGCTTTTAGCTCGGCTGTGCGTTCCCTCTTTTTTTGTTGTTCCAAATCTGTTGCCGTCCAAAATAAGCCACGGGGAAATGTAAACAGTGCAACTTGAGTGTTATGTCTCCCCTAAGGGCTGCTTTCAAATCCACACCTTGGCTCAGATCACTGGCTTAGAAAGCCAAACAAATGGGTAGTTTGGATTTCACCCTGAGCCGTCTACGTGCGTCAGTCCATGTGTGTGAGCATGCACGGGTGTCTGTGTGGGTAAAGGCCAGGCTTGGCATGGAATGTCATGGCGCGTTAATCCCAGCAAGTGTCTTGGCCCCTGTCGCCCTTGCCAACACCGTGTGTGACAGACAGCACAGTGATAAGACACGGAGCCAGCCGGCCTCCTAGAGCATAGCGGAAGGTCGGGGGGGGTTAGCAGGCCCAAGGAGGAAAGAACACTTCAGAGATTATTACTGTGTGTGTGTGGTAGCAGAAAACGTATCAGTTGTCCACGGAAGCCACATCAATGCTTCCAATACATGCAATGCACACACCCCTCAGATTTGAGGTGTGTTTTTACGACTTATGTAAAGGTAGCTTGAGGCTAGCTGAGTAAACACGGTTGACAGCTGTATCCGCTGGTAAGACTGGGTCGACTTTCTGTTCTTCTACCTGAGCCACCGAGCCACGACACACACAGGCGTGGACTTAACGGAGAGTCACTGCTAGTGGCAGAAACTATGTAGCACCACTAGTCTAAAGCGCTCCTTCTCAAACTGTAGGTCACGTGGGGTCACGTGACCGACAGAGCGTGAAATAATAAAACAATCCGATCTTGTTCAAATAAGTTAGGGTTAATAATAATACATTCAAGGTATATTTTTTTCTATTATACATGCACATTACCTGCCCCAAGGTTTGATAAGCCCTCTTATGCAGGGAGCTGTGCTCGCCCTAGTTTGGTTAGTGCAGAGCCGGTACTGTGGTGTGTGTTGGAACAGTGCTGAGATGTGATTCATTCATTGACACTTTGTATCGTTTGAAAACCGTCAAATCACCCCGTCCTTATCTGCACACTCATAAACGTACTAGCTGACTTATTAAAGGGACACTGCACCCCGGTGCACGCGCACGAGGTCCCGAAAATGTTGCGACACCTGATCCCTGTACCGGTAATGGGCGGCGCTTACAGCCTTTTATGTATGTATGTGTGTGTGTGGGTGCGTGTGCGCTGGTGTTTTGCTCGCGCAGGTGCGGCGGTTGCGGGGCGGTGTTCCACGCAGAGTGTCGTCAGAAAGCCCAGCCGTGCCCCCGCTGCGTCCGCAAGGAGCTGCACCACAAGAGACCCTCCTCCTTCTGGTCCCCCGACGATGACGGCTGCTACCACCTCCCCTACCAAGACACCTGAAGCACACACCAGGAAACGCACACATGCACACGCACACACACACACACACACACACACACAGGGGTCAATGGAGGACAAAGAAGATGCTTTTCCCCTTCTCTACAGTGAAATTCCTCGGTGATCCGTGAATTGTGATGTGTAGGGGGGGTGGGCTGGACAGTCAGCTAAACAATGCCACACAGTCTCCGTCTACTCCGACAGCACCAACTCAAGACATTCCTACCTGTTAAACCTGACTGTATTGACTGTCACCGCTGTAGGGTCTTCTGGTAAGCCCTTACGTAACCCTGATTCATATGTACACACTCTTGTATTTCCTTGAGATAGAGACAAAGAGAGAGCTGGTGTGAGGCGTCATCGCCACACCGTATCGTGTGGATATATTATACGGACATGTGTCACTGGAGGTGTGAGAGTTCAAATGACTGAAATAAAAGCACAGTAAGGCCTCTCTCAGCCTGTGTCTTTGTCCCCTTCACATATAGTTTGCACTTTAATGCAAAAGGATGTCAGACCACAGGTGGGGGAGAGGGTTAACCTCCAGCATCAAATGAAATGAACTCCCCTCCGCATATCTCCTTTTAATCCTTGCTTACCTTAAACTGTAATAATGGACATTATTGAATTTGACTTGGATTGAATTGAATTTGAGTGGATGTCTGAGTTGAAACTTCCCATACATTTGTGTTAACCCCCTGGACTTTCATTACTTGAACTGTACAGTGACATGGGCAATAACAACAGTGTTTTCCTTTCATCGCTGCCTGTTGTCTTCCCCTCCTATTATATCTCTTTATACACTCGTGCAGAATGGAAAGAAAATATTGCAGCTTCAGCTTCGGGTGTTCGCCCTATGCAACCTAGATGGCCTTTATAACCTCATGTGTTCCTCTATGGAGCACGGTAGCCCTGCCTTTCATTGGCTTAGTATGTTTCAGCAGTTAAAGCTCTGTTGAGGGCCTATAGGTTTTATTTGTATTTCCCCCTTTCTCCAGTGTATCCCCAATAACGTGCACATCTATAAGTAAGAGGTGAATAAGCTACTGTAATAACCACTGTAACCACATGGAATAAATACCATGGGTGTATTTTGATATATTTGGTTTTGTGTGAAATGATGGTCAGATCTGACTGTTAGCCATGTTGAATTAAGCATGTACAGTATAATGTTGTAGTCTTACAATTATATTTTACATATATATAAATATTCTGCTACGGTAAAAAAAGGGATATGTGCGCTGCTTTTTCTGTCAATTATTGTTTATTATTGTTTTTGTTTTTTTTTTGTTTTTTGAAGGAAATAATTTGTGAGACCACAAATTACACTGATGTGTGCCTGCTGCTCCAAAAAAGTTTAAGCATATTACAATTAGATTATATCTTGAAAAATGCTTTACTTTTAAAAATCTAGGAATTTGTCTTTTTTTTTTACTTTAGCTATTTTGTTTGCACTCTGAATGTGTGTTTTTTTTTTGTACTATGTTATATTTACTTATATTTAGCATCAGTATGCCATCTGTGAGTGAATGTCAGACTCGTGAATGCAGTGGGCACCGCTTGTGTTTGGCCCCTGTCGACTTTTCTCTTCAACTTGCTGTCACTTCTAAACCATATGTGTTATAAGACATTGTGCTTCCATGGCCATTTTACTCAAACAGCCTGGACAGTGAAGTTGAAAGGAGTGAAATATGTAGGGTTTGTTTACTGTGCTAATAAGGTTATTGCTCTGTATGGCCTGGATATGTTTTGAAATTTGTTGAAAGCCACTTTGTTTGAGAAACTATCCTAAGTAATGTCTTTACGTCTTACCATATCTACTGCTGTTGGGAAAACTAACAAATGTCCTCATCAATCCTTTCTGAATACCAGGATGAGATTACCAAATTCTTTACTACAGGATGTGTGAAGGGCAGGCGTATTGCATCCTTTATTTAATCAGGGAAAGGTACGTTAGAATTGAGACTGATCAAGAAGGCAGCATACATAGTAAGCCTACATAACATATAAAGAATAATAAACATTGTTGAAAGCCCTATGAAGTATGAAATACTGTACAGTAGCTAGGGTTTTATTTGACTTGAAATATATTTATTAAGTTTTTAACTTTACTTATTTGCTGGACTTAACTTTTTTTTTCCTCCATTGTTTTTTGTTTGGTTTACATTTTGAATTTGTTTGTTTTTTGTATTTTTCACCAACGCCAAACTCTTATGCAAGTACAGGGACTCTATTTATGTCATCCTTTCCTTTTGGTTAACATTGTCTGATTGCAGCTGATGCCAATAAAAACAATCTTGTTCAAAGTAAATGTTGAACATTTTATCACACATGCAATGTGTTTAGAAATGTAGGGCTATTAACTTTTTAATCAGAATTTAGTTTGATAAATGTAAACTTATTGTTGCATTAATTGAGGAACTCTGAGCTCATCTGGCTTGGTCGTTCTGACATTACAATGGCAGGTAAATCCAGTCAGCACACCTGATTTCAACCTATAAAAAGGTGTACTCATTTAAGAAACATTCATCATTAGTATACCCAAGCATCAACCTGTACAACTTTACCAATGTCTGTCCACATCCAGCTGACCTGATGGAGGCACAGGGTTTGTATTTGCTGTACAACCAAACGGTTTCTGAGGCAAAGACTAAAGGACATGCTCTGAAAGAGTTTATCACTTCTATTGTCAAGGAGGTGGGTGTGGAGTTGTGTCCGGGAATGTGAAACAATTACAAATCTCTACATAGTCAGCTGACATAACAAAAGATAATGTGTCCATTTGTGGTTAGTTGGCAGGATATGAGCTCATGACCTTGTCTCGGGCCTCACATCTCTCACTGAGAACTGAACGGAGCTGAGAGGTGGGCAGAATATGTGGAACCTACCTTAAAATAACCACATACATACAAATCTGTCCTGTTTCTGTTGAATATTTTTCCGTGCGAGGGTGATAGTGTTCCTGTGTGCACACAATTCTAAAGCGATAGGATTCATTTGCCTGCGATGTTCAGCAGTTGCCAAATTGAACCTGAGTGTCGACCGCTCTTAATTGTCATCGCCAATTAGTGCGTTGTCGATCCCCACAATGGCTCAACTGTACCGAGGGGAACGCTCTCCTTTGTGCTTCTCCAGTGGCCCGCAAGCCAGTCAAGACTCATTTAGGGTCTCGACAACAAGGCAGCAGACATGCCCTCAAAATCGAAGGGGAGGGGGAAGGGTGCAAAAAAACAATGGAAGAGGTCCCGGGGAGAGAGAGTGGACAACGGTCAAACAGGGAGGGAAACGCAGGGCTCTTTGCTGTTCTGAGGAGAGAGAGGAGCATGGTCTTTGACTCTGTGCCATCAACCACAGTCTACCCACAAATCACATTCACTCATCAACCCCCTACCCCACACTGTTGCACATGCTCATATAATGCCCCCCTGACGTTTAGCAGGTCGTTATACAAAAGCTGACAGGGTCCATAGTGTTCCCAGTGACCTGGATTGAAAAGGGGGTAGGACGCCCAGCTCCAAACCTTTGAGCGGTCAGGTTGCACAACTGACAGGCAGAGACAAAATAATCTGACCATACTGTGTCAGTCCATGACAAAACACCACTCAAGGCTTAAATAAACTATCAGCCCTGCCTATATCAGGAAATTCAAATGCTAATTTATGAATGTTTCACTGTTGCTAGGTGGCCCCAAAAAACAACGCCATAAAAAATGTCTAATTCTGTTTATTTTTCAATGACAGCTTTTTAACTTTGAATTACTTTCCCACTTTTCAAAGTCAGCATCTCTATGACAATGTAACTAGGCACACTTTGTACACTTAAAATGTGTTTTGCGGACCCGGTATGACACACATAATATATTAAAATACACAAATAACAGAAGTAGAGAGGCACAATAAAGACAGGAGGACAAAACAAGTGAAACTGAACAGCCACAAACACACAATGAGCAATGGGACAATCCATTTGCAATTATACATGCAGAAAATGTAATTAGTGTGTCGTCAGCATAGTGTGTGTAGTTGCCCTATAGCGCTTTATTGTTGATGCTGAATGAATAGCGGGACAAAAGCATTGTGCAGACACCTGTACGGGCACGCAGGCTAGACAGACCCAAATCAGAGCAGTGGCCAAGGGATGGAGAGAGGGGGTGGGGGGTGAGTAGGAATTTTGAGTTGTTAAAAAAGATAAGTTGAAGAGATTTGTCACAACTTCAATAAAACAGGTCAAGATAGTAGATTAAAGTCAATGTTGAAAGCCGTGTTTATTTTGTTTTCCCTATCCGGCTGATAACATTGTTATAAATTATACAAACACATTCATATCGACATGAAATGCAGTTCTAATTTTGAAACCATTTGTAAATATAATACCTCACATGCAAATATATGTTCATCTGGTTGAGTGTGTGTAAGAGAGAGATTTTGTTGTAGTGTAACCCCTGGTAACCAGATTGCCCAATAATGCAGGTCACATCTCCTTGTTTTTCCTCAGTCAGTGCTAACTCACAGACAAACAGGGCTGGCACCATGGAGAAATAGCCTCTAGTAATAAGTGTTGTGTGCATGTTGGCTTGATTCTACGTGCGCAATTTAGGTACCTTTTCCATCGGGTCTGGCGTAAATGAACTCCACTTATCGTGGTAACATAACTGAAAGAATGCAATCAGGTTAATAAAGCCGTAAAAATACGTGTCTTGGCTGTTACATCGGTTGTGCACACACACACGCACACACACACACACACACACACCCTCTTCACCAAATAGTTCCTAACGCACATGTGCGCATAAATACACTCTTTGAGACCTTTGTACCCTGGAGAATGTTGTGACCTTTGTTCAGTGTACGCACGTGTGTGTGTGTGTGTGTGTGTGAGAGAGAGAGAGAGAGGGGGGCGTTGTATTATTGCGTATAGGCTATCTGCTGTAAATTGTTTTGACAGTAGCCTATGTTTTTCAGAGCAACAGATTTTGTTTATATTTTATTTTGCAAGAGAGGGTGTCCTACTCCCTAGGCCTATTACGCCACGTGTTCTCCAGTTATGATATGTTACATTTGAGAAAAGAGAAATATAGCTGATCTGTCTGATAACATATATTGTGTCATAGCGTTTTTTGTCCACATAATGCACAATTATGCATGTTTTAGTTCCATTGTTAATACCTTCATGTCCATATGTCCGTGCAATAAAATGTGTGAGCACATCACCTCGGTAGATTTTCTCTCACTCTCAATTCAGCAAATAATGTAATGTATTTCTAGTATACTGTAGCTAGTTGTCGTCACAGCGTTAAAATAGGCTAGGAAATCAAAGCTAATTTCACTCAGATATTATAGCCTCGAGCATCTAAACTGCAGTTATACCTTTGTAGTAAGAAAATATGTTAGGGTTACAAATACCGAGTCATTTCATCAAACGGGGACTATGCTTAATCTTAAAACTGAAAACCACAAACCTGCAGCAATGTTTGAAATGCCTAGAATAATAATTGTCATCTATATAAACAAGTTAATTAATTCTGGACAACTTCTACGCCCGTTGGCTGATAACGAAGAGAGGGTGCGGCACAGGAGTGCGAGTGGGCGGGGGTAGCGCTAATCCGAACATCCTCTGGTCAATGGGTGAACGCGCCAGGGGCCGGTCTCTCAAATGATGTGGGCGTTCTGAGCGCCTCACGGCGAGCGGGTTCTGTCACTTTGGTAGGAGAGTGAGTTATTACGTCTTGTGCACTATGTGTGGCGCGTGTAGTTCTTTAGGATCCTACGATACCAAATGTTACTGGAGATTTAAGAAATGCAAAGAGGAACATGGAATATTGAGACAAATGTTGACGTGTTTCCATAGTGGCCCCAGCCAGCACAAAGGACAGCTGTGAAACAAATAAAAAAGAAAAGACAAAGGGATTTACATTTGGAAGTTTACTATTTTTGCTGAATCACTAAGCAGGAGCAGCAAGTGGATTTTACGCGTCAGGATCACTCGTGCGTAAAATACATTTTGCGCACAATGGGTATTTTGTTTTATGGGAATGCAGTTTCATTTTATGCAATTTGTCTGTGAAAACATACTTTAATTTGGTCTGTCCCACTCACAGACAACTTGTCTTTATGTCAATCAAAAGAAAAAAGAAAAAAGGAAAAGGAAATTGCTTGGGTACAATGTTAGAGAGCAGTTAAATTGATTGGCTCGTGACCAACGGGCAAAACGACAGGAAATGAACTTTCTACCTAATGAAAACTCTACCTGGGTGAATGTTTGACATTGGAAAAATACCATACGTGGTCGATTAACGGACTATAACCACATTCTATTCCAGAGGCTGTGTACTGTGGTAGGTGAACTATTTTGTTTATCATCAGACAGTGTAGTGTTTTTTTGCAGTTAGAAAACGCAGAGCGCCTTACATCTGGAATGAAACTCATGGTCTGACTCATTGGACAGAGGAGCGGCAAGCTGCTCAAGATATTATTCTGGTCTTCTGGGATTTCATATTTCTGACATGCAGTCATAAAGAGTAGGCTGAGTGAGAGTGCAGACTCGAGGACACATTTAAATGTCACTGAATTGGCAATTATTATATTTGTCCTCATTACGTTAAGTTCCGTAACCATTAACCATAACCATGGCGATCACTGTGAAGCGCGTACCGTTCGCAGTTTTGGCCTGGTGGTTCCTTGCGCTACTTATGTTCCAGTCGTCTCTGCTCGTGCACAGCGCCTCTAAGGACATCGTGTGCGAGCCGATCACGGTGCCAATGTGCAAAAACATCGGTTATAATCTCACGTACATGCCAAACCAGTTCAACCACGACACCCAGGAGGAGGTGGGCCTTGAAGTGCACCAGTTCTGGCCGCTGGTCCGCATCCGCTGCTCACCCGACCTGCTGTTCTTCCTGTGCAGCATGTACACTCCTATCTGCCTGCCGGATTACAAGAAGCCCCTGCCGCCCTGCCGCTCAGTGTGTGAGCGCGCTAAACGCGGCTGCTCTCCTCTCATGAGCCAATATGGCTTCGAGTGGCCGGAGAGAATGAGCTGCGAGCAGCTGCCCCAGCTGGGAGACGAGACTTTATGCATGGACCAGAACAGCAGCGAGACCACGACGCTCTCTCCTCCCTTCCCCAAGCCCACCTCCAAAGGCAGGACAAGACCCCCGAACCCTCCTCTGTGCGACCGGGAGTGCCGCTGTCGGGAGCCCCTGGTGCCCATCAAGAGGGAGTCCCACGCCCTGTACGGCCAGGTGCAGACGGGGCCGCTGGCCAACTGCGCTCAGCCGTGCCGCCAGCCCTACTTCTCGGCAGATGAGCAGGCCTTCACCGCCTTCTGGGTGGGTCTGTGGTCGGTGCTGTGCTTCATCTCCACCCTGACCACAGTGGCCACCTTCCTCATCGACATGGAGCGCTTTAAGTACCCCGAGCGGCCCATCATCTTCCTCTCCGCCTGCTACCTCTTCGTCTCCCTCGGTTACATCATCCGGCTGGTGGCGGGGCACGAGCGGGTGGCCTGCGGCGGAGACCACGAGCGGCTCCACATCCTGTACGACACGGCAGGCCCCGCGCTCTGCACGCTGGCCTTCCTACTGGTCTACTTCTTCGGAATGGCCAGCTCCATCTGGTGGGTGGTGCTCTCATTCACCTGGTTCCTGGCCGCCGGCATGAAGTGGGGCAGCGAGGCCATCGCAGGCTACTCCCAGTACTTCCACCTGGCCGCCTGGCTCATCCCCAGCGCCAAGTCCATCTTGGTGTTGGCTCTGGGAGCCGTGGACGGCGACCCCGTGTCCGGCATCTGCTACGTGGGCAACCAGAGCCTGGAGAACCTCCGAGGGTTCGTGCTGGCGCCCCTGGTGGTCTACCTCTTCACAGGCACTCTGTTCCTGCTGGCCGGCTTTGTCTCGCTTTTCCGCATCCGCAGCATCATCAAGCAAGGCGGCACCAAGACGGACAAGCTGGAGAGGCTGATGATCCGCATCGGCCTGTTCACGGTGCTCTACACAGTCCCGGCCACGGCCGTGGTGGCGTGCCTGGTCTACGAGCAGCACCACCGGCCGGGCTGGGAGCGCGCGCTGGCCTGCTCGTGCCCCAGCGAGCGCCAGCGGCTGGGCCACGGCCCCGTGTATTCCATCTTCATGCTCAAGTACTTCATGTGCCTGGTGGTGGGCATCACCTCCGGGGTGTGGATATGGTCGGGCAAGACCCTGGAGTCATGGAGGAGGCTCGCGGCTCACTGCTGCCCCTGTTGGCCGCGGAAGGCCGCCGCGCCGCCCTCCATGTACAGCGAGGCCAGCACGGCACTGACGGGTCACACCGGGACGGCCTTGGGACCGGGGATGTACCACAAACCTGCTCCTCCCTCACACATATGACATGCTATTGGCTGAGAGGACAGGTATAGCACACACTGGTAACTGTGGGCTGTTGTGGCTGCAGAACACAGGCCTATGTTGGGACGAGATGATAAGCCACATTGTAGCACAGAGAACACACCTGCATTCACAGAATGCACTCTGGAAAAGTATAGCCTAAAATGGTTGTTGGTGCAATCTGTGTCGTTGTTTCAGTGTTTGCGGAACAGCACAACCATAAGATGCATGATTGCCAACATAAAGTAGTTAATAAGGAAACGGATTACAGAGAAAAAATACAGTTTACGTGACATTTAACGTGGAACTGATCTGCTTGAATGTGCATTATAGAGTGACACCAAGTTATAGTTAAAAACAAGGCAATTTCAGAAGGGGAAAGAATTATGACCTTGAGATGTGGATCTATTACATCTGTACCGGTGACTTCTGAATGATCACAGTCACAAGCACTGAGATAGAGGACAATTATTTATTCCTGTATATATAAAACGTATGTGTAGTTTATGGTAGAACTAGTGTCCTACATATGTTGTAGGGTGCTTGGTTAACCAGACTTATACCACTCTCACAAGCCAGGTAGTCTATATGTGATTCTACAGAACGTAGATTTAAGGAGAAAACTGTATTAAAATGTGTGATTGAGGTATGAAGTGTGAATGTGAGCAACTCAAATAAACCTACTACTAATAAGAAATGTTTCACACGTCACACTTGTTAAATAATAGTCAGCTCAAGGGACAGTAAAAGCATCATGTAAAATGTTGCTTACCTGCGTTTAAAACCCACATTGGTTAACTATTTTGCCTTAACACAAGATACACAGCACACAAGTGAAATGTGCTTCCACCTTGTGGTTTATTGTGTAACTGCATATGTGTTAGTTAATTCGCAGGTTTCGCAGGCATATCTGTTCAAGGCTAATTGGATTGCCTTTGCAATTAAACTTTTTGTATAAGTGTGTAAGTATTGAAAAAATAAAAATGATTTCCTTTCCATAATCAATAAAGTGCCATCTTTATAAGAGATAATGGGACTAGTTTTGAAGGTTGAATTCTGCAAATTCACTTGGTAGCCTTCCCAATTCATTAGTCTTGTGTGTGTGCGTGCCTGTGTGTAAAATTAAGTAAATTGCTTAACCAATTTGCTCTCTGGGGTTCAAAATAATTTCCGATATCTTATGAAGTAAACAACCTCATTGTGACTACAGATCTGCTTATATAATGGCTGGAAGGGGGTAGGGGTGGGAATTGATCTATTGGTAATTTATATTTAATTTAAAATGTTGATCCCAAACTATTTGTGCATGTTTTACTTGTTTGTGAATATGGTATTGCGTGGATCCACTTTGCATGTACATTTTGGAAAGACAGGAAAAGAAATATCTATGTACTCAGACTTGTTTTCTAGAAATTTATGAAGAAATAAAAATGTTTTGTGTAAGAATAAAGACATACAAACCAACCTGTGAACATACCTCATTGTCCACAGGTTTTTTTTTTTTTCTCAATGTAGTATTAAAAGCTCTTAAAAATACACAAAATATAAAAACATTGACCACCCAAGTGTTAGTGTTTATTTAAAATACTCCATCTGCAAAACTTTCATTTTAAAAACAGACATTTCACAGCTATAGTAGCCTACATAGTAAGCAAAAGGGGGTTGATCTCAAGACTCCTTTTCCCCTCAGTCTATGTAGTTTGCTCTGCAGCTCAGTTTGATGGTGAGCCTTGTGGCTGCGCTGACAGGCTCTTTGAGGTGGAGTAGCGATGGCAGATATTGAGGATGCAGCACAGAAGCAGGGCCGACTTTAAACCAACCCTACATTACTGCCAGCCAGGTCTTATGAGTATCGGGCATTACTCTGGGACTCATGACAGGGTCCTTCTACATCCATCACAAGAGCATGTTGTTCAAACACAACCGCTTCCAGGCTGGAACTTCAATTCCCAGACAATCTGTGATGGCTGCCTGTAACCAGGTTTGCACACTGGCTAACTCCAGTGAAGTCCTGACGTGTTAGCTTGTTGATTGAGACATTGTGTGCATGTGTCCTAAACCAAGTTCAACACTAAGCAATATATATAAAAAAAAAAGTCAACTGGGATTAACCGTATATAAGGTTAATTTACACCAGCAACCGTAGCAGGTCTAAACTGGTGCATTTGGCCTATTGGGGCTGCATGAAACATGAAAACCATACATTTCTCAAGGCGGCGGGAGCCAAAGGCATATTCTGTGATAGAGAGTGAGCCAATGGTGACATCTTTAAATCCTAATTGACCAGTTGAGCCCTAGTCCACCTATGTTCCAACTAGTCACAGGGTTGGCCAAAGCATCACAAGCCCTCAGTGGCTGTAAGCCTATGGGGAGAGAAGGAGTGTGTGTGTGTGTGTTTGTGGGCTTATGTAGGTGAGCGCAGGGCTGTCGGGAGGTCAGTGGAAGGGAAGGTGGGGAAGGGGGGGGGGGGGTTGTGAACTACGACAGCACGGCCTTGGAGTGACGTATACCAATCAGGTTGTCAACGCTGAAGGAGCGCCTCAGCGCCGCACGACTCAGCTCCTTATACTTGTCTTCGCAGAGCCTGGAAATGGCCTGGTAAAACACACACACATATGCACGTGTTAGAGGCATAATGTCTTCTGGGACACGAGTGAAATAAAACATTAGAAAGACAATGATTCTGGTGTATAACAGCAACGGCTAGGTTTAATCCGTGTCTGAGAGACCGGGCATTAGTGTCTTCTCTAATTCATGTCTTGACAGCAGGTTGCAGTCAACGGGGGCCTGGGAGAGCGCAACACGCGGCTGACCTCTAGCTTCTGAGCCCGCTGGTTGTTCAGTGGCTCCAGGGGGAAGTTGAGGCGGTTGTCATCGGCCAGCTGCCGCAGGTCAAAGTAATACTTGGCGTAGACGCTGGCCGGCACGTTGATGTTGAACTGCAGCAGTTCCAGGAAATGGCGCTCCATCTCGTTCCTGCACAATGGAGAGAAGCGTCAGGCTATCCATCTGCCTGTGGTGGGAAGTATCCGCGGATGTGCAGCTGTGTCACAGAAGCACGGTATCCAACAAACAGCCGCGTGCATACACCCAGGATGGAACAGTAAGCCCACCCCAAGGCCAAGGCTGGACTGAAAGCAATAATAAATAAATGCACGACAGATTCTAACGTTTCCTCGTGGTCACTCGTCACAGTTAGCCCAGTGTGGATGATCCCCGCTCAGCTAGTTTAGACTGTGGCTACATCCATCCTTATGTTGGCCATAACCATTAGGATATAAGAAGCAGCCGGTGAGACCACCGCCAGGGACATTACGTGCATGATGCTTTGTCGTAGAGGAGGGAGATGCTTGTGTGTGTGCGCGCGCGACCGCGTGTTGTCTGGTCTCCAAGGGCAACTAATGGAGTGGGCGAGAGCCGGGGCTATTATGTAGAAGCAGTGAGAGCACTCGAGAGACCCACTCCTCCCCCTCCCCCTCCCACTCTCCATCTCCTTTCCCGTCTCTAGCCTTCTTTGCTTCTCTCCATCCAGGCCCTGGCCCGGCTCACAAAGACCACTTCAGTGCGGGGAATGAAAACAAAGTGGAGCAAGGGCAGGATGGACATGAGACGGAGGGAGGGGGAGAGAGAGAGAGATCGGGGCTCACGCATTGAAGACACACACACACACACACACTTCTAAAATCACAAACAGAAAAGGTACTTTCAACTCTCCCTTTTTTACACACAAACACGCTAATTGCGGAGGCAATAAACCCCCAGTGCTACAAGTGTGGCCTGTGGCCCCGGCCTCTCCACCAGCTCATATAATGAGGGCCAGGAGACAGGCTTACAGGCTGCTTGTGAGGCCAGCCCTGGCACCACAAGCACCCCTCTGTCTTGGCGTTCCTGCACCACTAACCCCCTCCACCCACCGACCCAGCACTGAGCCCAGCCGCATTGGTTTCGTAGTCTTCTGCGGCGCTTCCCAAGGCCCCCGGCCACAACAGAGACTACAGGCGCTTTGACAACGGTCACACAGAGATGCGTGACACTGACGAGCAGTGCCGCTCCGCCTTGCGCTGAAAAGTTGAGATTATTTCAACGTTTGCGTGCGTCTCAAATGAATAAATAAACAAAAACAGACAATGCTAGAGACGCAAGGGGCCAGAGAAGAGCGCGTGCCAGGCGCGCTCTACCGCAGACAAATGGCGGGGCTCTGCTGGCGATGTGTTTCTAGTCCCTGTGTGATCGGCACACATACATGTCCTCCACGGTGATGTCCTTCAGGATCTGGCAGTAGTCCACGTTCCACACCGCCTGGTCGTCCCACACCTTAGACGCCAGCAGGATGGCGCCGAGGACGGTGCGCTTCCAGTTGGCCGGGCAGATGTCCAGCTCGGCGTACGTCAGCAGGCGCTCCAGGTAGACCTGGCGTGTGTCAAGCACATTCAATCAATGCATTTATTGAATGGCGGTGGCGGCGGCGGTGGTGGTAGTGGCGGCGGTGGTGTGCAGGTTTAGTTACACGTCTTAAGGCAACACAAACAACGTTGCGTGAGAACGTGTGCATGTTGCATTAGAACCGTGTGTAAGACCGCGATGACCGATATCTACACATCTGTTGCCTCTTGCCTGACTACATGCAGCATCTAGGAGTTGCCTACATCTAACCTACAGCCAGTCAGTTGATCTTTGGCCACACTGTGCATCCAACTTTACTTGTTGCAGCTCAGCTTGTATGGGTCTGCTGCCCTCTAGTGACCGGTTAGTGTAAAACATGAATATTCAGCCTATAACCTCAGAATCTAATGCTCTGAAAAGTTTTAACACATACACACATACATACATACATACATACATACAGTGTGTATGAAAACGGCAGAATGCAGTCGGACAGAAACTCACCAGTGTGACAATAGCGCACTCTGCAGTCAGCTGAGCAGCGCTGAACAGGGTCCTGACAAAGCGGTAAATGAGCTTGTGTTCTGGGTCCACATAGGAGTAGTCAGCAGGTACCGGCTCTCTCTGCAATTGACAAATTGAGTAACCAAACAAACTGCATTACAGGGAAACCAAGCTCCATTTCTCCAAGTACTTCCTTGTTTTTCAGCGCACACAGGACTGTACGATAGTGAAATGCAAGAAGATCTTTGGTAAATTCAACAAAAAGTGTATTAGCTTACAATTAGCTTGCAGTAGCTGACTATACCTTTAAATGTGGCAAGAAAAATAACATTGCACCTGACGTGATATTTACTGACTGACTAGCTAGCTGGAAGGCTAAACAGATGCATTCGTGTTTGTGAATGGCCGGCTGGCTGACAGATTAGCTAAAGTAACGCTGTCATGCTGCTGATATTTCTGAGTTTTGATTCCTGGTAGGCCAATCAGTGCATGCCCACCAAGCAGGCGGCTGGAAGCCATAATGACAGTGTGCTTCATCCGCTGGTGTTTTCACACACGGGTCGCTCGCACCTGCTGTGGATTCGAGTTAGGTGAAGCCACTCACCGATAAGGGGTGCAACTTCTCATCGAAGATGTCCAACGACCTGTCTGAGTCCCTGGCAGAGATGAAATACAACGGTAAACACAGTTCCATCACGCTCCTCACGAGTAACAAAAGATACACAATATTGCTTAATGGAGACTTACCGGTTTTTTATGTGGTAGTATATTGCTAACGTGACACTGGAGGAAGACAGAAGACCAAAGTCAGTTTTGCATTTCATAATAGCATTAATGGAAAAGCAATTAACCTGGAAACAATATCAAATATGAGTGACAGATGGAATTCATGTTATGGCAAACTGCATCTTAATATTAACTACCACTGCTGAATTGACAATGGGTCTTTCATCTAAAATTAACACTTTGAGACAGCAGCACGTTCAATGACGTGTGGCCATTGAGTCTTAGCACCCTGCCCACCATTTGATTGTGCTTTTGAGGTTAGGCTGGCTGACGGTGCTGTCGTCTATGAAGATGGTGGAACAGGAGCTGTACTTCTTGGTCAGGGGGCCCGGAGACACCTGGACACACACACACATGACCCAGGGTGGCATTAACATGGCTGTCTAATGGCAGAGAAAGAAGACACACACAGTGCACTGTGAAGATTAGAGCTGAGCTTGGAGCTGAGCTATGCTTAGAGAATGGAATGGGGTCAGCAGGTCAAATGGTCACACCTTATCCCTGTATGCTGGCACTATACCGTCAAACCTGCCACTAAGATGTGGTCTATGTTGGAGATGATTATGCCTGCCTACGTCCAGGACAAAGTTTCAATGTTTGATGGTGGCAGGCAACGTTTGCCTTACAAAACTAGCAGTAAGTGTGGAATCGTGGATTAACACTACAGTAACGGTTGCCTGTCTAGCTAAGTATAGAATTTAAATTCAACTTGAAACAGAGGTCAGTACAGAATCTTGCCTCTGTAATCTGACACATTCCCTTGTAAGGCTTTTAACAAAGGGGGGGGGGGGGAGGGGACAAATCAAAGGAAGAATCTAATGCATTCTTTAATCCGTTTACCACCCTGTCTACTCCTGAGGAAAAAATGTTTACTGTATCCATAACCAAGTTATTTTGGGAAAGAATAGATATAATGATTTGCATTTTCACTTATGTGACGACTTTAAATCAGACTATACTATACATACATTTGTTTAAAGCGGCCGAGGAAAATATAACAGTCATTATTGCAGGTGATAACAAGCATTCACCTCTATTTGATATAGTTTATTATTGGCCTCTCTCACACACGTTTTCATATCCTGGGCTATGTAGAGCGATCTGCCACCGCATTTGGATAAGGTTGTTAAACGCCCTTCTATATGCATTACACATACAACACGATATTAAATATTGGCTGTACATTGGTGTCTGCCAACATTCTCCTCATTGACTGCCATATCGGCAAATAACATATTGTGTACAAATGGCAGTGGTCGATGTTTACATGTTGTGTGGCATCCATTTACCGGAGACAAATGTGTGTGTGGGTCATTTGTCATCTGACAGTAGCCTACCCAGTTGCAGAACATCCAAACCATAAAACTTTACCACCCATTAACACTGGCTGGACATGACTCTGGCGTGACGTAGGAGAGCAGCAGGTGCCGTGTGCATGTCTGGTTTGTTAACAAATAAAAGCGAAAGAAAATGTATGCAAGTATTTAACCAACATCCTTATTGGCATTGGCCATCTACCAAATTGTAATTTTAAAGGTAAATAAGTATGTATCACCTAACAAAGAAACATTTTAAAAATATATATTTTCTTCATCATCATGATTATCATCATCCAATACTGTTCAGATCACTTACATGACTGACATGGTTTATGTGGTTGCTTTTCCTCTTGTCTCGTACTGAAAAAAAGAACGAGAAGTATTTAAAAAGGACCTATACATGATCTTGTCTGTCTCTAGATGTCACACCAAGCACCAGCATCTCAGACCAAAACAAATGCTTTGTGAGCCGTAAGCACACACGCTCTTCACATGCCAGACGAGCTATAAAAGCAGAGGAGCTCGGATGACATCACACCAAGGGAGTGTGATGTCATTCTCTGCACAGGACGAAATGACAAAAATAGCTGTTTGCTGTAGTGCTGGGACGATTAGTCGACTTAACTGACGTCACCGGTTACTAAATACGTCGATTTGCTAAATGTACCTTCGACTCGAAAAAATATACCTATACTCTGATCTGAAAAATAGTGCCATCAATGGACTATGAGAGGCAACAATGAGCTGCGAAGGCAAATGTGTGGCATGGGGTGTGTTTGTGTGTACCTGCCCTAATACATCCGCTGATATGTCTGTAGCAGATTAATTTGGCCAGGTTAATAGCCCGTCACGTGGTAAATACCAGGCGAGCAGCAGCTAACAATGTTAGCACTCTGCTAGATGCAGCGCGTCACATGCATCGGTACAAAGCGTCAACGAAAAC
>JAODOY010000014.1:393310-419015 GCA_025399855.1 Forbesichthys papilliferus | reverse complement strand
TCGGGGAAGACCCAGGACTAGGTGGAGAGATTATATCTCCACACTGGCCTGGGAACGCCTCGGGATCCCCCAGTCAGTGCTTTCCAATGTTGCTCGGGAAAGGGAGGTTTGGGGTCCCCTGCTGAAGCTGCTGCCCCCGCGACCCGACTCCGTATAAGCGGATGACGATGGATGGATGGATGGACACCTGATTCATTTGCATTGCATTCACAAGGTTTCCATCCAGTTAAGGTAATTTTTTGCAGACCTTTTAAATCATAAAAATAACCAATCTAATGTGATGCATTTGCATCAATTGGACCTCTGCAAATAATTATACTGCCTTGAAGGACAACGCATCTCTTTAAATGTTGAAATTTATGGAATATATTTGTTAGAAAGTACTGAATACGCACTACTTCAAATACTATACATATACTGTATATCGGGAAACTACACACTCCAAAGATCATTCACAGTACCATCCATCTTCTTGGAGGTGACATCAACCCATCAGGTACGGCCAACAAGGTCATCACAGTCCTATTCATCATCCCTATTGATGTAGCCAGCCAGATAGCTCGGTCCCAACGCATGGCCAGTCTACTATGGGGAGGAAGGAAACCCGCTCATGCAAAGCAGAGGCTCAATCATCGACACGCAGAAGGACAGACATGCAGCATTATACTGACATGAAAATCCAAGACCCACTGTAGGAAGAACATGGCACAACAGGGCATTGTTCACAGCCGACTGGACACCTAGAGGAGAGGGATTGTGGGAAATTCCCAACATTCATTGTATTTCAATACGTTTGTATTTGCATAAAAATGGAAGGGTGGAATGCAGTCAGAGGAAGAATTGGAGCGGAACGAGGAACATGTCTCATGGACATAATTGTCAAACATATCTGAGGATATAATTCATGCTATTTCATGAACATTCCCTATTGACACACACACACCAACACACGCACACACACACACATACACACGTATGCATACACAAACACTTCAGTTTGGAATGGTGATGTGATATATATTTTAAGGGAGGTCAGGTCCATTAACCAATTTCACACTCCGGCTCCATGACGCACGCACACACACACACACGCGCGCGCATGCTACAATCACACACATGTTAGATAAGAATTGCAGCCACAGGTCATCTTGAAGGATAATAAGCGGTGGTCAGCAATTCTGAGGTTTTCCCACCCTGGGCTGGTAATGAACTTGTTCACCTGGCTGGGATTATGCAACGCCAGCATAATGCTAGCTCTGCAGCGCTTCAAATGAGGCAGTGGCATGCCACTCACTGCCTGTCTAAAACCCCCATAATGATGACGCCAGAGCGTAGCTATGGAAACAGCATACATATGAGAAATTGACAGCAGTCACGTACATTTTTTGAGTGTATTGTTCAATTCTGCAGTTTCTCCGTGTGCTTACTTTTAACCTAAATAAGCTTGCATAATCAATAACTGCAGAGCGCACAGTCTCAGTTGCACTGACAGCGGGGTAATTTTTCACATGCTGTTCCTGCCTTACCAGTGGAAAATGTAAACGAACCTTAATTATATGCACAGTGACTTTGTTTTGCCAAGTACAGTTAAGTGACTTGTGAAATGTTCAGACACATTGCCAGTGACATGCATTAATACCCATACTGCAGTTTAAACTTCAATGTGAAGCTTCACATTTGTTGATTTAATTGAGGAAGAGCCATTAGTCAGATACATTATTCAGACGGACCTTTTAAATTGTTGCTAGCTGCAGAATATCATCTCAGGCATCAAGAATACAATTCCTGTCAGTTCTGACTTAATTTCCCTGATCCAAAATTCTGTATATATTTCTGAGAATCACTGCTATCCAGACTCCATAATGTAAAACAAAATGGGTTTGCAATTTACTCAATACTGCAGATATAATATATATAAAAAGTTCCAAACAGGCTGTATTTTATCATTTTTTATTCATAAACCGTCCTTAGCGTGCTGCTGGTTTACCATAATCCGTTAACTATCTTGCTCAAGGGCAAGTGGGGCAATGTTTTCAATTTGTAAGAATTAAATGTGGAATTATCCTTCTTAAAACATAACATATGTTATACCTTATACCTTTTTTATCATTATTTTTTCTTTTAAAAAAGATATTTTGAAGGTCCTCTGCAATACATAACCCTGCTTATTACTTTGGAAAACAGGCATTATCTTATTTCTATTCCCTCTTTACCTGTCACCCACCTATGTGGCCATTTCTTTGTTCTTACTCCCCAGGCTGAAGTTTAAAGGGGCCTTTGTCTCTCTTGCGAAATCATCCCTCAACCAGCTGCACCAATATTGACATCTATGCCAAGAAAATGAATGGAATTGTCTCATGAAATCTATATTGTGAATCAGTAGCTATCAGACAGTCTGAATCCTGACCCTCCCATGTGTGTAATGTAGCCAAATTAGACACTGCCCAGAGCATGGATGGACACTTTTCATAGCGTCCAAAGATGAATGCCAGCCGCTCAATTCCAGGCATGCTGCCTCATTGATCCTATCTGACCATGGCTAAAATTCACTTACTATATGTGGATGTTAAATTGAGCATAAATCACACGTTTTGGTTTCCAACATAGGGTTCAGGGGGCACAATTCAAAACAGCCCCAAGCAGCAATTGTGACCTTTCACCCAACGACCTTGAGAAAATGTCAACAGAGGAAAGAAGGGAGGGATAAGAACAAAGGACATATGAACTGGAGACGATAGAGGTACTGGGACGGAAGGAATTTGGGATATACAAGAATACATTACAGAATGGTTAACACAGACACACAAATACACACAGTAGATTGACTTAATCTTCACTGGTGGTGACGGCCTCCAATCATTTGTTGCATTTTTATGTCCTGTCCCAGTTTGATAATGACTCTGGTTTAGTCATTTAGCAATGCTTAGATAACATTTGCCTGTATATAAATCCCAGTATTATTTAAGTGTTCATGAGACATGTGCTATGTACACACACACACACACACACACGCACACACACATACGCTCAGACAGAGCTCTGCTATCTCAAGGCAACGTAGCCAGAGCAGCTCAGCAGCCAGTTGCTAATTGGATCATTGTTTTGGAAGGAGACGGAAGGCATTTGGAGGCAGAAGAGAAGACTGCAGGTGGAAAACTGAAGACAATTGGGTAAGATTAACGATGAGGTCTGCAGTGCAACCCTGACTGGTCTAGGTGAGCATTCATATTGATAATTAGTGCAAAATAGATTTTTTTTTAATTTAGTCATGTGAGGAGTTAAATGTTTATTAAATTATATTTGTATAACATAACCATGTCTCATTCAATCAAATGTTTCAGCGTAAGCTTACATTTATGCTGGTTTGACATAATTATGATATTTGTTTTTTCTGATTTGATTCACTAAAGCTACAACATTGCATTTTGATTAATTTTACTACAAGTAACCATTAAGCATTACATTATTAATACAACATGTACATATAGCCTGCATATTTATTGTATTTCGTATATTGTATTGTATTGTATATTGTATTTTCCATAAAGAAGTTTTGGTATCAAGTGGCTCCTTCTTGGTCTTCCATTCAGACCCTCCAGTGTGTCAGTTCTTATTGATCAATTAGTCAATCTTTATTTATATAGCATTTTTCATACAAATACATGTAACACAAAATACAAAAACATTAAAAACTACACTTTAAAAATAACAATAATGGCGCATTGTATTAAAAAGAACAGTGCAATTAAAGGTTAATAGTAATGATATAATAAATTAAGTCAACATACAGTTCAGTTAAAAGGCTGGATAGGTAGGTTTTAAGTTAGCTTTTAAACATGTCTACATTTCCTGCTGCTCTCCGGTCCTCAGGAAGGGTGTTCCACAGACGCGGGTCATAATATTGAAGATGCCTCACCATGAGTTTTAGTTGAGGCTTTGTTGAGGACCTGAGGGTTCTAGTAGGTTCATAAGATACCAGCAAATCTGATAAATATTCTGGACAAATACCATTAAGTGACTTATAAACTAGTAAAAGTGTCTTAAAATGAATTGTAAAATGAACAGGAAGCCAATGCAGAGACTTTAGGTTAGGTGTAATGTGTGCTCTTTTTCTGGTCTTAGACAAAAGACTGCTGCTTTTTTTAACACCTCTTTACCCCAGTCTTTTTAGCTGTCTTGATCTCCTCTCCAATACTGTTTTGTGAACAGAAATAAAGTAACCTACAGAAAGGCAGAATGATGAAGAAAGTACACAGTAAAACTCATTAACTCACTAAACAAAGCAGGAGCAATTGTTAAATGGGTGGCACAATATTTTGGTCAGCAACATCTTAAAGTGGTTGTGTAAAGGGCCTGTGTGTGTGTGTGTGCGTGTTTCCGTCTGTATTCATTGGAAGGTTTAGACTGACTATGACTTATATGCGGTGCCTGCTGAGACAATAAGGGCAACTGGCAAATAAGGGCAAAGATGTGTGTGTGTGTGTGTGTGCGTGCGCGTGTGTGCGTGTGTGTGCACGCGTGTGCAAGTGTGTGTGTGTGTGTGTGTGTGTGTGTGTTATAGTGCTGATTGAAGGAATGGCGTAGGGTTCCCCAACCCTGGTCCCTGGTCCTGGAGGGCCGCTGCCCTGCATGATTAAGATGTCTCCCTGCTCCAACACAGCTGATTCAAATGAATGGGTCAATATAACGAGCTATTCATTGGAATCAGGTGTGTTGGAGCAGGGAGACATGTAAAACATGCAAGGCAGCGGCCCTCTAGGACCAGAATTCTGGACCACTGGCGTAGAGCAATGAGAGGGGACCAGGCCAACTGCTGGAGAGTGCTGGCGGTCAGTTGGAATGGACTGTCACAGTATCTCTCTTTCTTTTTGTTTTTACATGCACACACACACACACACACACACACGCACACACACACACACACATGCATACACAGACACTATAGCGCCACACTGGCTGGCCATTGCCCCACTGTTCTTCAGTGCTGTGAGCTAACTGAGTGTTTTCAGTGAGATTACTGATGAAAGAGAGGGGAACAGTGTGTGTGTTTGTGTGTGTTCAGTGGCCTATATTTGACATCAACACCCTTACAGCCACTGCAATGACACGGCAATGAATGCTGCGCTGCCCGTGACGGCTTTAGCATTAAAATGGCCTGCACATGCCACCGTGACTCTTCCTTAACACTGGACTAAAGGAGAGATGGCAATGCAGAGAGACAGTAGCAAAGCTTTCCATGTCCCCACCGGACAACGCAAGGGGCAGCGGGGCATGCGAGGGACGTGATATTATGCGGCGGAAGAGTCCCGCTCAGATTCATCGAGGGTATTTCAATGGGTTGTCATGGTTATTAGACTCCATACGTAGTGGAAGGGTCAGTCTAGCGGTATGGGAGTTACTTCCCGCTTTGTTTTGTCTAAGAACATCCACGCCTTTATCCTCTATGTGCCCACAATAAGTATTTAAAATAATAAAAAGTTTCTGCTAAATGACCCAATTGTAATTGTAATGTGCAATATTATGATATGATACTGCGGCCATTGGTTCAATTCGGACGGTTCTACAACAATGGCTTTGACTCAAAGGATGCTGTGTGTATGTGTGTGCGTGCGTGTGTGTGTGTGTGTGTGTTTGCTCAGACTTCCTCTTTGTTAATGGGCTACTGCAGGATGTGCCAGGCCACATCTAACACTGATGAAAGCACACACACACACACACACACACACACACACACACACACACACACACACACACACATCCTGGAGCTGATAGGAGAATGGTCCGGACCAGGCCATGGGGAGCCCTGTTCCAACTCCTCCACCTAGTACAGGCAGGGTGTGTTTGGGGGAGGACAAAGCCATATTGTTCTCCACTAAATGTTCAGAGGAAGCTTATTTTGTTCACCCATTTTCCTTCAAGGTTGTATGGGCCCCTTGGCAGCTATAGTTCCACTCCTCTTTTATTGGCTCTGTTTCATGGTTTATGATTACGAGCGCCGCTCCTGAAACAGGAACGCTTGGAACGGTTTGTGAGGGACAGGGAAAGGTGTGCTCCGATTCGTTGCTTCTTTCAACAAAGCCACTTGCAGAGAGTTGATAGAGACACTGCTGTTTATATCACGTAATGAATACGGACCAAGGACAGGAAGTAGATTGATGTGCGTAGCGCCAAATGTTTCCTAATACATTGTCTATTAACTATAAATCCCTTCAGGCTGTGTGTACTATATTTTCAACTAGTTCTGCTGCCCGGACAGCCAACGCAAGTTCATATCCAGACACAGCACTTCATTTTGGGCACAAATCCAAAATATTGTCAAACAAACAAATTCAATTTCAGTTCAAGTATAACTGGAGCCTTTAAATAAATATATATCCTAAATCAGGTTTAATTTGTATGTACTGTAAATCCATGCCTGCAATTTCTGACCAAATGTGTTGAAAGAGGCTCTCTCCCCCAGGAGTGGGTGTTCTGGTAAACACCGACTGAACTCATGTGCGGCGAGATGGAAGAGCCACAAAATAAGAGACGGCTGTCTAAAATAATCTCCCACTCTTTCTCACCCCCCCTTCCCACGCTCTCACTCTGTGCTAGCGATGAATTATTTAAACCATTACAGTACAGCCGGTGATTGATAAAGTCAGCCCGGTGGAAGAAGCATCGACTGAAACAAAGGGAGATGGATTGTGGCTAAAATTTAAAAAAAAACACAAAAAGCAGCTGATTGAAATCCTTTTGATAAGCACTTCAGACACTTCTCGACACCAACAATACAACAAGGAGCCCCAAATGGGCTGATCAGTGCAATGTAATGTTACCTGATTACTGTATATGTCATAAGCCATCATTTGGGGGAGACGCTTTAGCTTATTCTTTGTGTGCGTGGGGGCGGACTTGGATTTATTCGTCTTAGGAGGACTTGTATGAACAATGCATGCGTGGGCTGGACAAGAGGCACAGCGATAAAGTAGAGTGAGATCTGAGACACGTAGCTCTTGTTTTAATAAAATATGGCCATTGCCTTCTGTTTTCTTTCCCTTCAAATGTAGGCAGTGATTTACTATACTGAAAAGTGTGAGGCCTTTCATCTAATTTGTTTTAAATTAAAAAATGCATGCTCTTTATGAAAGTGCATACTGATTTTCTTTGAGCAGTATAATGACCAAGAGAAATAGAAAACCACACAATGTTTGGCGAGGTGGGCAAAAACTATGCAAGCTTGAATTGTGTTTCAGCTAACAAATAGAAGTGTATATTAAAAAAAATATGAAGTCAGTTTGAGGAGGTAAAAATGTGGTAAGTGATGAGAAAACAAACAGATCAGTTGTATTACACATTGTACGGTTTTAATTAAAAAGGATTTATATTATTTGGGATAATGCACTCAGACCTGACATACATCAATCATGGTAAATGTTCTAGTTGTCTAGCCAATAGCATACATACTAAACATAGCAACTACAATTACATAGAGTAAGTAAAGTCTTAGTCTCAGTCTTATGTACTTTACTTTGCTGTATATATATATATATATAGGGTGACATGTTGTGACTCTGGATGACAGGAAACAGGAAACATATGCAGGGCAGGAAGAGCAATCAGGATGTGCGTAGGGGTTGAGGGTGATGATGGCGTGGAGGGTTAGGAGGTTGTGTGAGCAAGCATCCATGCATCTGGAAGCAGAAGACGCAGAGAAAAGGAGGTCCACAACACTTTGAAGGATAATTTGTGTTTGACCTGACTAGCTGTTACTGGGAGATAAGCTAAGCAGTCTATTGTTTACCGCTCATCCACTTTAGCATTTTAATTAGCTCATCTGTGCCAGCATAGAAATTCACATTCGTACATCCTACCTTAAAGTAGTTCTGGGTACTTCTGGGTGTTCTCCACCCGGGTGACCTGTGGGCAATCCGACCTGTGACCTTTAGCCTATAAAGTAAACAGCTAATCCACACAGATAACTACTGCACCTCTGTTTGTAAAAAGTTCCCAAGCGTCGCGTTTCAATGCGATGGTCACATTTTGTAAATTAAAGATCTGCAGTGTCAATTTTGTTTTGCCGTTTTGTTCCTTTTCTTAAAAGCTCATATGTATAGGCTGGTATCAATACTGGTCTATAATCATAGGCCACCCAAAATAGGCCATTTAGTTTGAGTGATTGTAATTTATAATAATATCACATTCAGCCTATTCCAGTCAAATTATGGTTCTGCCATAGCTCCAAGCCCTTAAACGCCTGCAATATCACAGAGTGGCTTATTTTATTAACAACAGTGTTGAAAATTAAATATATAAATAAAGTCTTGAGAAATATTAAAAAGTGTGTGCACCTTAATAGGTACACTCTTTGTACTGTATTTGTCTTGGACAAGAGCCATGTGTTGATGATTTTCAGCACCAAATGAACTACCCATGTGGACACCAATAGGTCAGTAGTTCTCCCAAGAGACCTGGTTTCCCCGGATTAAGAGGCAGATGCTCTAGCAAGAAAGGCCAAGGGCTCTAGCGTCTGTCGCCGCAGCATCCTTGAGGTGTTGGAGAGTGGGGTTTAAACTGCCCTTCAATAATCAGCTGACCACTGTTACAAGTGCACATAATATTAACCTCACTGCAACTATACAACTACAATAAGCGTTATATAAAAAACAGATTGCCATATTGTTCTACATGTTATTAATCCTTCATCCATTTTTGCCCAGCATGAGATCCATGTAAACACGTACAGTTCTTGCATTCAAATACGCACTGCAAGGTACACCCTTCTCTTAAATTGAGAGAAAACAGGACAAGGACCGTATGGATATTTTGAGGACCAACAATATGAAAACAAGCACTGTTCTACTAATTTCCTGCTTCTACGGAACCACTTCCTGAGCGCTCTCAAATAAAAACAGGCCATTCAAGCCTTCCTCCGCAGCCCACCAGCTCTCCCATTGAAATAAAAGGTCTAAGGAAATGCTTCTGTGTCACTGTGAATATTGTCACTGTGACATACAAATTAGAAGCAAGCAACTATTTTCTATAATAACAAAGAGCAGAAGAGCTCAGATTAAACACACAAACTTTGCTCATGCCACAATTACTAATATTTAATAGAAAATAGTCGTTTAAAATATAGTATAGATCACTTCTAAACAAAACTTAACTTTTTTGTACTTTGCTGTGCATGTTTGAGTTTGCATTTATATACTTATACAGGAAGACATGCAACTTCTTCAGATTATGTTTCTCAGACTGTAGGCTGTTCATAATGTATGCTGGATGCACTTTAATGTCCTACATGCAGCATATTAAAATATTAGACAATGAAGTTACTATGATGGATCACGTTTGTAGGCATAAACCGGATGTCAATTACGACTCATAACATGTAAATGACATTCTCACATCCATTTGTACTTCTGAATTCTAAAAGAGCCTCACAGAATATTTGCTTATCTTCAACTCCTGGATTCTCCTCGTTCATTTCCTCTGGAAATATTTTGGAAGTGTTTACCCCCCTTGCACATACACATCGGATACCAACAACACCATCTAGATATACTGTGCAATGGCCTATGCATGCATGGGGACACACATATGTATATTCTCAGATTCCTCACCTTATAATGTAGCCTATACAACTCTTAGTGCTGGTTCATAGTCTACGCAAGCTAAGCGGACGCAAACATATCGAGCTATGCAAGGAAGGTTTGATGCGTACTGTGTTGTCCTAATTTTTGTAACGCAACACAATCGCGCCTGCCGTTTCATCTGAAATGGCTCAATTCTATTTGGTTGGGGGAAAGTTAGATGTTTTAACTTAAACAGCTGTACACAATCAAAGTGAAATGTATTTAATGCTCTTTCTAGCCTATTGTGTACTCAATTTAAGTGGCAGTTAAATTTATCTCGAACAGCTGGCTGGATAACATCAGATATCGAGTAGAAACTTGGTGAATACATACATCTGCTTTGAATTGCTGATTCAAGTTAAACACTTGATATGTGTGTGTCCATAATTCCAATTGAGGTCACAATCAGACACTTTTTTCCAAAGTCACTTGCGAGTAAGACAAACTTCTCCGACGCAGAACTGTATCAAATGTTGACCAACAATGGGCTAGTGTGGGCAAGTCACAGTGAAGTTTTATCTAGAGTAAAGTTGCAAATATTCAGATTTGACTGTTCAGACTGAGATTGCATTTAAAAGAATCCGATGTGTATCTGGTTTAGTACCACAAATGAAAGTGGTCCAGATCTTATTGGAAAATATCAGATCCCATGTGATTTGTGCTGTTCATACTGCTCTGACCATAGGGGCGGAAAAATTCGGATTTGGGCCAGATTTGTGTGCACGTAGTCTGAACGTAGCCATAGTGACTACAATTATGCGTATTAAGGAACAGATTACATACAGGAAGTATTTGTACTTTTGACAGAGGTGTATCCCACCCTTGATTTAAACCCCTCTCCCACAGATTACAGAGAAAACACATTAGCATGGGAGGTTAAAGCAAACCCAAAGGCACTAGCATTTGTGTTGTTCTTGAGTGTATGTAACTTACTGCACAGAGGTACTGGCTGGCCATCATTACACTCACCCTCCTAAACCTCATTCTGATCCAGGTCACGATGCAACAGTGTGATGAAGGTCAATCACACCTGGGACTGCTGGGACACCTCTGCTCCCACAGAGCAAACGCCTTAGCAAGGAAGGCCTCTAGCATTTTTCATATACCGTGACCATAACTTGATGTATGTTGGTCAAGATTTCTGCTGGTTTTTAAGTATCTTAACTTGGTGTTGAAGCTGGTGCGTTCAGTATTTTGACTGATTAATTTAACATCTTTTCAGCCAGATATTTATTAATTACTTTTTCTTTATGCAATGTATTGTAGGTTTATATTCATTCTTAATCATTTATATATTGGTTGCTAAATATGACAGGCTTTTTCCTTAATAATTCTGAGTGATGAGCGTAAGATATTCAGTGGAAATTCATCTTCTTTCTCTTTATTTCTGCTGTCTAGGAAATCTGATGATTGTGGATTTCTAAAACCACTTACACAACACATGAAGCCTATTGCTGCTGAATAAGGTTAGAAAGAGACCACTCGTACTTCTTTATATCTAACAAGACCTGACTAAGCTTTTAATACTTGGAAAATGTCTTAGCTAATCAGCATTATCAGTTCCCAATGTCTGGCACAGCACTTTGCTGCGATGCTCATTTGCCCGGACAATAATAATCCTCTGTCAGATACTGTAGGTGTCTTAGTACTGTCCTCAACAAATATGTGTACATTCTTATACCAGGGAACGCAGTGCATTTGTGGCCTAGTTTTATCAGAACAAGTATATCTGCTTCATTAGGGCAACATTGGATTAGGGCGACAGTGGCACAGTGGGGCTGGGGGACAGGTGATCCAAAAGTCGCTGGTTCGATCCTTTCTCCTGGCAATCCATGAGCAAGACACCCAACCCTAACTGCTCCCGGTGATTGGTCGCGCTTTGTGTGGCAGCAATCATCATCGGTGTATGAATGTGTGGCAATACTGTACAGAGCTTTGAGTGGCCGGAAGGTTAGAAAAGCGCTGTATAAATGCAGTCTGTTTACCATATAATTACAGCCACAGTTGTTTGCTATAAGTTATTGATAAAATCCACTCACCCAAAACAAATAGGCTGTATGTGATATCCTTACCTTACACTGTTCACTGTTCCCTAATTATACATGAGTAATTGTATTACCTTTTCATCTGGATGACATTGATATGTGTTAGATTGTAGGGCATCTTATTTATTGACAAGTTAGTAATGCCACTAATATACAGTAGGTCTAATTAAACCTATGCCGAACACAGTCACTCCAGAGAGGCCATTTGGAGAGCTATAGATATTCATGAGATTGCCTTAATTTGTAATAAAGACCTTAATTGCAACCAATTGCAATATCAAGATTAAAGTGCTTTTGTGATAGCTATGTGATGTTCGCTGTCAAGCAGCAGCTGAACCATACTTTGATGTCTGCCTAACTGCCCATTATCCAGAAATAATGTGCCACCGTGCGGCACAAAGATAAGAGCCACAATGGGGCTGTATCAGTCATTTTTCTGTGGCGACAGTGTGTTCTCCAAAAACCTGGACCAAAGTGAGTAAAGGTACAATAAAATGGTTCCATTGCAGTCCTGTGTGGATCTCCAGAGCCTATTGGTCATTGGCCATTAGGTTTAAGAACCAAATAATTACACAAACGCACATACCTACACCTACACACACAAACGCACACAGAAGCACGTACTTATGCACGCGCACACACACACACACACACAAACACACACACACAGAGTGACAGACAGCAGTCATCAGATTCTACCATTTATTACACATATTACATTCTTAAATAAAAATGCTCCACTTAACAGTTCTTGCATAGATATCTTACAATACCAATTTAAAAAAGAATTATGAAACAGACCAGTAACAAAAATAAATTTTTCTTCTTCCTTAATAAAGAACATTACCATACTAACATCATATAATACAAATAATATTTTTAAACACTTTATACAGCAAAAAATAGGAATTAAAACAAAGAGATAACCCAAAATAAATGTAACAAAGGTGATGTTAACAGTGACGGAGAAAAGGCAGGGTGGGGCTGTAGGTGGGTGGGAGTGAGGGAAGGTTGTGGGGGTGATTTTGGGGTGAAGGGGTGGACAGAGGGATTACATGAGTGGTGTTGGCTTTACAGAGCCCATGTAGAACGAATG
This sequence comes from Forbesichthys papilliferus, assembly GCA_025399855.1. Lineage (NCBI taxonomy): Eukaryota > Metazoa > Chordata > Actinopteri > Percopsiformes > Amblyopsidae > Forbesichthys > Forbesichthys papilliferus. Next base: position 406,260 of record JAODOY010000014.1, on the reverse strand, counting down.
ACAGTCATTGCAATAGTGAAATGGTATCTCCCTCTCCTTGGCGTCAACCGATTAAATTTCGTCACAGAAAATGTAGTTTCGGGAGCCCATGAAAGTCAAGGTTTCAATTTACTTAGTGGACATGGTAGAAGGCTATGTGAAATCAAGGTGCAAGTTACTTTGGCCTTTGATGTACAGGCGTAACATTTTACATTTTTGTATTTTATTTCTTTTTTACGAGCACTAGGCCTACTACAGATACTGAAGTACACGGCTAGAAAATAAATTAACAGACCGAATCAACTGGCAGGTATAGTTAGACACCTTCATGGATGGGTCGAGTTAAGTGAACATAGATCTTCTTGCTTCATTTGAATAGCCAAAATTAATGCTTAACTTTAAAAAGAAAAAAAATACAAAGTTCCAATCCTTTCATGGCTTGAACTCCATTTTCACCATAGTTCTGATGTGCAGCTTGAGAATATAGCCTAGTTTGTATCTCCGGACTAATGAGCACCACAGGTTGAGGTTTGGGACTGGGTAATAGAGAGGTGTGATAAGCGTTAGAGATTGGCGAATCTCTTATCTACTGATACATCAAGCAAGGACACAGATACAGACAGACTTCAGGATGTCGCTGAAACCAAGAAAATTAAACTGAAGCATTCCCAGTGGATAGGATGCACTGATAGATTGGCTTTCAACCAAATTAAACATAGTATCTCAATATATCATTTACACTCAGATTGCTATATTGATAAATATGATCAAATAAAATTGAAAAGTAATTTCAGGTAGGAATACAGCATACATCCTGGAAGTGTAAAATGATGTGTGGATATTGACAGAGTGCTCCAACAGACTATGCTAGCAGTGCAGGCACATGAAGAGTGCATTAGCTAAGTAAGTTTATATTGTGAAATGTTTGCGAGAACTAAAGCGGATCTAAAAACATTGAAACACAGAGATTCTTGATAACAAACCCAACCAAGTTGTTCTTGTTTAAAATGCACAGGAAGCTCTCTGTACTCAAGAACTCAATGAAGTAGGCAGGCTATTTACAAAGCTGCCAGAACTGACAATTAGTGTTGCCAACTGCGGGCCCAAGCTGATGCTGGGAGACTTGTATTAGTGAAAATGTTGCTGGCCCTACACGCCTCCGCTGTTTCTTTACTCAACAATTGAAATAACAAACTGAAAAAACTCCAGTCCACCTCCGACTTTGAAACATGACACTACATAGTACTATCTGCGGCGTGCTAAGAAGCTAACTTTTAACTAAAGCTACTTCAGTCACGGTAAGCTGCTAGCCCCCCACTAAGCTGGGCACTCTAAAAGACCGTAAAGTATTATTTTACATTTGTAAGCAACCATTAACTAGGATGCAGTGGACAGCAGACAAGAGATTGCAGTGATATAGTGTTAGGTTGGATTGGGGCAAGGAGCGTAACAAACATATAGTGGGGTGATCTGGTATAAAACAATTACTTTCCTAACTTCTATCCATCATTGCTGTTTTCTGCTTCAGAGTTTCCTCCATCTATATCTCTTATTCACAGCAGTTAACTTGCAATGAGCAAATCTTTGGGCAAAGTGTATAAGTGTGCATTCAGCATCCCTGCAGTTGATTGTGCATGGACAACTGCTGTGGGATACACAGAGTACTAACACATGTATAGAGAACATGGAATGAAGGAGAATATCCAGTGACTTCACAATGCAGAAAGTGGCATAGGGTGGAGGTTGGGCTGTAATAAAACAATGTGGTCTTTGAAATATGGGTTTTCTTATCACCTCTATTGGTGACCTTGTAAGGTCAAATTTCACTGTTTGGGCATTTGTCAAGGTAAACATGTTTTAATATTTTCTTCCTCAAAAAATATCTCTTTCAAGTTAATGAATAAATATAAGTATATTTATCTTTGAATGGAACTTTCTGTTCTATAATAGATTTGCCCACTATGTGAGAATTATTAGAACCATTCCGCTCTGATAACCATTGTTTTTCTTTCCAGGCTGCAGTTTCCCTGTGACCCAAAGCTACCTCATTAGCAAGGCTGCAACTAGCAAGTCTGAGGCCCCTATAGAGAACTCCGGAGTGCTAATGCTAATCAGAGCTCTGGGACACCAGCAGGCTAGCTGGCTAGCGCCTGAGAGATTTCAGAGGACCCAGAGCAACTTATGACAGCAGTTTTAACAGGCAGGGAGTGGAGAGGGGGCCTAACAGTGGCTAGGAGAGAATAATGCCATGGGAATGAAATGCACATATTCATTTGATGTAAGTTGATGAATTGTCAAAAAGCAATAGGGATTTGTAGAGAGGGTGGTCTGTAGCTGTAGATATGTTAGCCATTGCTATCATTTAACTACAGTACATATTTCACTTATATTAGTTTACATAACTTCCATTGCAGTAAATTGCTGTATAAGTTATGCAAAATTGTCAGAATTTGGTATGTTTGTTGTATTTGTGTTCCTTTCAGTATCAACATTATTCTGAAATGCATGGCATGTGAGTGTGTATGTGTGTGTGTCTTTAATTGTCGCAAAACAATGAGCTCCATCTCCCAAATGAATGTACTGTTGTGAATGCAAAGAAGGTGTGAAAACAGCAACTCAATGACAGCATTGTCAGCTATAGCACGGATTGAATATGTCTTCTGACAGCAAACAGATGAAACCAACATACAGTACGTTCACCCACATTGTTGCACACAGACTCAGCAGTTGAAAAACAGTTATTACCACTTTGCTGAATCACCGCTTCCTTCAGTGTGTGGAGACACACTCTCACCCCCACGTACGCACATGCACACACACGCCATCAAAAGCCTCGAAAAAGTGCCACAATCCCTGTCCCCTATGATTGTACGTACTGTATGGTTGCGGCGGAGGGCTGTTCTCCACCCTCCTGCATCTCTTAACAGTTTGGCATGACTTCGCATCGTAACATGTAAGTAAAACAGCGATCATGAGAACTGGAACAGACAAGCGGAGGAAATCAAAACAAGGTAAAAACACTGGATTCACTGTAATCTTGGGTTGTTTTACATCGCCTTTAAGTAGACAGAGTTTGAGTTTGTAGAGAGAAAAGCTGCCGCTGGATACGTAGGCCTCAGACATAGGCGGTCTCCCGCAGATTGTTTTTTTCCGACCGAGGAGACCCTGCCCATGGCTTAAGGGCAGTTCCACACTGGAGGTTTTTGGTATTGATTGTTCTGAGCTGCACCGTAAATACCCCCCCCCCCCCCCACCCCCCCTCTTTTAAGAGTAATGAAGGTTGGCATGGCAGAGACTGGCAATGTTGACTCTAATTACCTGCGAGCATTCTGGAACATTCTACCTTCTCTTCCCCCTCCCCTCCTTTCAGTCTTACCACTAGCTAGCAGTGAGTGTAAGCCCGTGTGAGTGTTTGCTTGCTGGAGGGTCGTAGCTAAGTAAGTGGTGGGTGGTTGTAGCAGTGGCGATGCCCTGATAGCCGACAAGGCAGTGTATTCCCTGGAGCTGCATGTAACTGTAACAGGGCCAACTGGTCTTGTGGATACGCTGGGGATTGTTTGGACAGAGTACAAGCTCATTTCTCTCTTCAAAGGGTTCTGTTGGTTTGTTACCTCCAGCGGAGAGCTAAGATAGTCCTCTACTAAAGAACAGTTGCTGAATTTCTACTGTGGAAAAAGAGAGTAGATTTGGGAGCAGAATAAATAAGTCCAGGAAGTATGTGTGAGTATGTGTGTGTGTGTGTGTGTGCCCGCGTGCGTGCATGTGTTCGTTGTGTCTGTGATAAAGCCTGCCATGCAGTGTTTTCTTTTCCAAGTCTGTTCATTAACTTAGTAATAATTTGTTCTATGTTGGTCTAGTCTTATCTCGAAAGAGGAGCCGTGAGAAAATAAATTATGTGTGAGTATGTGTTTGTGTGTGTGTGTGTGTGTGGCACGCACGCATATGCATGGTATGTGTGCGATGCATGTGTGCTTCTTCTGTATGTGTGAGCGAGACAGAATTATTTTTGTGTAATATTATTTTGTGTCTTTAAAAAAAAAGAAGATTTTTTATGACTTTTTTTTTTTCCTTTGTATAACTTTTTTTTCAGTATTTTTTTGTCTGTAGAATAAAAAGCACAGATAACATTGAAAAAAGTCATTGCAGACAATGGATACGAAACAGGCAAGTTGGACCAAGCTGATGTGACTAGATTCAGTCTGCACCACCGCACAGAATTTGGGTAGTGTCTTGAGTAATGGATGTCCCGTCCACCAACACAATTCCCGAGCTGGGGGGTGCAGTCTAGCCCTCTTTCCTTTCCATTCCCCTCTTTCCAGCCCAAATGGGAAGGTGGAGAGGTTTCCGAGTTCATAGCGTTCCAGGATGTGTTCCAAATTCAACACAAAGCAACAATGCAAAAAAAGAAAACAGATTAAAATTGATCCAGAGCACTCAAGACTCCTGTGTCTGGCTTCAGAGTCCAAGATGGGTTCCTCCATGCTTTATCAGCTGGATTACATCGCATGAAGAAGAGAATTTAAAAAAACGAGGGCCTTCCCATCTCTGTTCATTTAAGGCCAAAAGTACAAATCCTTTATTTTATCAGTGTTGTGTGATTTTTATAAATCAATCTCGCATAATGAATCCTGTGCAAGGATCAACACACAACATTGTTTCCTTTTCCAGGAAAATGTCCGTTCCACTCATTCTGTTCCGCTGTAGTTCAAAGCATTTTTTTTTGTTTGTTTTGTTCCAATAATAATTCAGTGAAATTCAAGACATTTTATCATGAGAGAAAAGTCACCGTCAGTCTTAATAAACATCACGGTAACAGTAATTGTTGTCTTTTCTTTAACAAAAGAAAACAAAGGCAAGAAAGTGGCGCTGCACATTTTATTAGTCAGGCAGCCTGCAAGAGGTGGCAGGCATTTCAGTGAAGGTGAGAGACATGAACATCCACTTGAGGAGAGCTCGAGGGCTGCAGTGTGTGAGTGACCATCTCTCCTGCAGGTTTGGCATTGTTGTCATCTTCACTTGGTAGCTGGAGCTGAAACTGCGGCAGGTTGGTGGGTTTGACTTTGTGTAATACAAATAACTGTCTATTTAGTCAAAAGCTAGTCCGGTAACGAGCTGAAATTTGGAAGTATAGCGCTTGTTTTAATGTGTTTTTTTGAATGCAGAGAAATAACCAAGCTAATGCATATGTTTTCAATTGGGTGAGTATATTGGTTTGGCAGTGTCCAAAGCCCCAGACCCCATTGACAAAGGCTAGGGATAAGCAGGATGATGCAATCAAAGAGAGATGTACAAGGATTCGCTATTGCAAAGTTGTGAATGTGATTTTGGATTAAAAAAAACAAAAACATCTAGCTCCTCCTCTCTTTCACTCCATCCCCATTCTTTCCGACTGCCCGTCCATCCGTCCGAAGCGTGCGGCGATGGTGTTTCTCAGACAGATGCCTTGTCCTCCAGGTGGTTGGGCGTCCGTGGGGGTTGGGCGGGGCGGGGCGTTGGGATGGGACGAACGTAGGCAGGTGTGTGTCGATAGCTCGTATCCCATCTGTGTCTCTTTCTCCCTCTCCCTTACTATTCCTCTACTCCTCTCTTCTGCTTACATCTTCTCTCTCTCCACGTCCCTGGTCCCTTCAGATGTGCCTCTTCATGTGGAGGGCCAAATGGTCTGACCTGGAGAAGCACCTGTGGAGAGAGAGGGAGAGAGAAAGAGAGAGAGAGAGAGATCAGTCACAACTGTATAGTAGGCCGACACGTCCTGATTATAAACAATGGGCTGGAGAGAGACCAAAACAAACATAACTTTAAATACTGTATATTAAATTTATTGAAGGTAGACCTTGAATTCAATGCTAGTCTACACGTGTTGGACAAGTCATTTTGAATTGTATTCAGACTATCAGAGCACTGTGGGTTACAAAATATCAGCACTAGGTATTTCAAGCCTAGTTGTATAAGCAAACGTGGACAACCGAAACCATAAACCTGACGACCTTCACATTTGTATTTCACAGAGGAATCATTCACAGAAATAAGGTTTGGTCAAAAAGTTAACTGTCCAGTTAATTTGAAGCCTTAGATTGGTCACAATAGCGCTATTTAAAGGCCTATGAACTGCATTACCCTCAATAGACAGCAGTTAACACATGAATTGGCATTACATTACAGACTTGAAAATTGTGCAACATTACAGACTTGAAGAATTAATCATGGCGCTGTGTCATTTTCAATAAACAGTTATCAATATGTTTACACATAGACCTTATCGACATTCTTTTATATCAGATGTAAACAAGGAAATGTATCCTATATGTATCAACAACACATCTTAAAACGGTAAGGTACACATAAGCTCCTAAAATATGATTATTTCACGAAACCACATAAGAATACAATACATCTGCTGTACAATGAATCACAAATGATATGAATAAAGAAAAAGTGTGCATGTGTGCACGTAAAAAATGAGAAATTAAAAATTAAATTTGCCAGAGGCTTTATTCATTATTAATTGGTCCAGAGCTATTGTGTGTAGGTGCGTGCGTGCCTGGATGCGCGTGTGTGTGTGTGCGTGCGTCGTGCGTAGGTCTGCTTGTGTGTATATGTGTATGTTCCGCTCAGACAGGCTGCTGTATGGAGATGGATGGCGGCAGGGACTGCAGAGAGGAATTAAAGCATGAAAAAGAAACATTCCTACTGGAACGGACAAAGAAGAAAGCTCTCCGTCTTACTTCCCCCCTCAATTGCCCGCGTGTACCTGCCGCTGTTCATTTGCGTGCACGTGCGTGCGTGCGTGTGTGTGTGTGCGTGCGTGTGGAGCGTGGGTCACTGGACAGATGGCCATGCGAGTCACTGTGTCACTGTCAGGGGGCTCGCAAGACCAACTGGCGACACACCCAACCCCCCCCCGCCGACGTTCCCCAGCTCTTATCCCAAACCCTCTCATCTCCTGTCTGCCATCCATCTCTCCCTCCCTCCCTCTTCACCCCACCATCTTCTCCTGCTCTCTTCTGCTACTCCCACTTCCTGTTCTGTGGCGCGGGGAGGGGGATGGGGGCGGGGGGGGGGTGGGGGGAGGGGGGATGGGTATAGTGGGGGACTTGCTTGATTAGGCAGGATTAATTACAGACCTGTGTGTGTGTGTGTGTTTCCCCAGGAGAGGATGCGTCACGCTGAACACTGTATCGAATGTTAACATCTCCATGGCCGTCACTCGAGCTATTCTGATGCTAATGCGCACGCGTTTTGTTTTTTTGCTAGTAGTGCTTTGCACAAGGAATATACATTTTTTAAATCCATGTTTAAAATCCGTTGCTTGCTTCTACCTTAAACTGTTATTATAAAAAATAGTATTTGCTGCCTTAAGAAATAGAGAGAATGTCCTAAACATTAAAACGGCTCAACTCTTTGAGCTGTTAAGTTAGCTGGCCAGTTTAGCTTTTAGCATTGTGTGTAAAGAGTGAGTTTATATTAATTCTACAATACATATCTTATCATATTTTAATCTTATATTCTTCTGCACAGTACTAGCATGTCCCATAACCTCAGCGTGAGTGTGTTGGTCCGTAGCAGACTTCTATAACAGTGCTGGGGTATTCTCTCGTGTACAACCTCTATTCACAGCATTCAGAGCCAGATGTTTAACATGGTTGAATACATACATCTCTGCTGTATGCAGTGTTTGCACGCAGACACAACCAAAAGGACCAGCCATCCTGTCAAACCTAATGAGGCGGATAGAAGCCAAGACGGCAATGCACTGCAGGATGAAGCTCTAAAGCTATACGGCGCTTTCTAGTGAGGCTCAGATACCTCTGCTCCTGTGTTTTGCCTCTCTTTGATTAGCCTGTTCAGTCCATACTTTTCATATACAGTATGTGTGTCTCTAATCCTGAACAATGTGTGTTCTTGTGAATGGGCCAGGTTTGGGAATGTTATATCTTTTTGTGTGTGGTGAGATTATGTGTGAATGTTGTTCATGAGCATGTGTGTGTGCGAGCGTGCGTGAGCTTGCATGCGCGCGCGTGTGTGTGTGTGTGTGTGTGTGCCAGAACATGGCTAATATGGTCCTAGCTCTCAGTAAGGATTAGAAGCTTCCAACTGGGTTCAAGAGGGCTTTATGTTTAAAAGCCATACTAGAGGGAAGACACCACAGCCAATTATAAGTGTCCCTACAGGGCCAACCATGTGCATCTGTGAGGAGTTTACCATAAAGGTATATATATAGGTGTAGGATGGGTGTAGGTGTGTAAGTGGGTGCTATACCCTGCACCGTGCACCTCCTCTCTCTCTCTCTCTCTCTCTCTCTCTCTCTCTCTCTCTCTCTCTCGCCATGTCCCACTAGAGCAATGAACAGCCTAATGAGCACTAGACTGTCTCTGCTTACTCTCACATGAATTGTGCATGTGTTTGTGTATGCTTGGAGAGCAAAGCAGACCACGAGAGCTAGAGAAAGAGAAAGCAATACAGGTCATAAGTTTGTATCTGGCTATGTGCAACTTTGGAAATTCCCTTTTCCTTCCTTAACCTCATATTTAAGTACCTAATTTACAACAAGGCCGCTGTGTGTGGTGTAATGTTATGTGCACCCCCATGAGAACACTGAAAGTAAGGTTTCGATCGATCTGACACTAATGCAACGTCCTCACTCATTACCCATAATGCCCCGAAGACACACCTTGCTTGGTCTGTGTAAATTTAAAGTTTCCAGTTCAGTTTGGAGTTTGTTTGTGTATATCACTTCCATGATCTATTTGCCATTAATATTTAACTTGGTACTACAACATTTCACTGCGTAGTCTTTGGTGGGTGAGTGGGTGGGTGGGTAGGTGTGTGTGTGTATGTGTGTGTGCATGCTAGAGAGAGAGCGAGAGAGAGAGAGAGAGAGAGAGAGAGAGAGAGAGAGAGAGAGAGAGAGAGAGCCTAAAGCACAGTATAAATCTGGTAACCAGAATATAAACTATGTTCATTGCTGTTCAGCGGGATCCCCAGTGTGTGTGTGTGTGTGTGTGTGTTTGTGTGTGTGTGTATGTCCTACCTGTCGCAGTGGTTACACTTGAAGGGCTTGGCGCCTGTGTGTTTGCGGTAGTGTCGAGTCAACTCATCGCTCCGGGCAAAGCGCCACTCGCAGCCCTCCCAGGAACACTTATAGGGCTTCTCGCCTGTGACAGGCAAACAGACAGGCAGACAGGCAGGTAGGCAGACAGACAGACAGACAAATGACAGACAGACAGGCAGGCAGGGAGAGACAGAAGGTGGGATTGTAAGTGAATGTGTGATTGTCATTTAGTAATATCATTTATCATGTTTATACTACAACTTCTGGCTAATACATTGTTCACACCCTTACCTCAAACAGAAATAGATTAAGACCATAATTGTGCTACATGAATATGTGCACGCACACACACACACACACGCACCTCAGGGCGAGGTGGTCCCATTCCTTGCACAACAACCATGTCAATGAACCAATCAAGTCAATTTGCGTGCCGCATTTGCTCAAAATTAAGTCTTTCAGCGCTGCCGCATGTTAATTCATAATCCCAAATTCACTGTGAAAATGAATCTGCGCACCCCCCCTCACTCACACACACACACACACCCTCCCCAACCCCATCTCCATCCTCCTGCCCCCCCGAGGTGGGATGTGAGATGTAAATGAAGCCCCGTGGCCGGTTTAGCAGATGGGAGAGGAGATTCTCTATTGTTCCCATGCTGTAGTTATCTCACCGTGATGAAAAGGCTAGTGCCTGGGGATGGTCTTGGGGAAGGAAGGGGTGTTGTTTGGTGGGGTGCGGTGGGCGCTATCTTCTCTGTTTTGGAGGTTGTTTCGGGGAGTCTGTGCGCAAATGCGGCTGCGGATTTTCGAGGGGCCTTTAAGAGATCCCCGTTGGGTTTGACGGATGAGGGTTGGGGGTGCGGTGTCATTTAGATGGGACAGAATATGCGCTGCATCTGTGTGTGTGTGTGTTTGCATGCCCCTGTGCCAGTGAGTTGATGCATCAGAGCTGGGGGGTGGTAACTTTAATTGGGGTCTTAATGAGTCTTAATAGGCAGTAATACAGCAGCTTACAGTCCACCAGATGTCCTCGTCCCCCCTCATCAACGCCACACCAATCTTCTTAAGCAGACACACACACCACTCGCGAGCACACAAGCATACAATCACACATACTCTCCTGCAGGACTTTTAACTTGTGAAAATAACATTTTTGGAAAGTCCATGAGTGAAGTTCCGTATGCATTGGCACCAGGTTGTATAGGCTACTTCTAAAATGCTGCTAATGATAGACACAGTCCAACAAGAAGAAAAACATATCTTTGTTTAGTGTAGCATTGCACAGTGTACAATAACATACCAATGTCACGGGGATATCCTGTGTCATTGAAATTAAAATGTGTATAATTTACTTTTGTATTTGAAATTGTCATATATGTTTGTTTTTTGTGTTTAAATGATTTGTGTCTATTTTTTGGACCTGTGCAGTTTATTGGCATGGTCATTTAACTAAACAGCAACCATCTGATATAAAGAGGTAGAGGCTGGAGATGAGGGAGAGTTCAAACAAGAGACAAGTAGGGAGAGCTACTAGAGGCCCTGGTGATTTGAAAGGGCATTGTCTGATTGTCGGTTATTTAATAGAGTTTTTGTTTTGTTTGGAATTTACTTGTTTATGTTTGCAAAATGTCATTGTTATGTTTGTGTTTATTAGGCCTGTGCTCCACCTGACATGTCCTCATGCTGATAAATAAACCGCGCCTGAATTCAAGTGAGTGTGCCTCAGCTTTTGTGCAGTCGCCGCTCGACCAACCTCACACCGACGGCCTTGAATTAACACCGTTCAGTTGAATTCCACCTTCCAAAACAGAGTTTGGCATTGCTCGAGAACTATGTGTTGCTAATTTGCAGTGCTCTGTTTACCCTGCTCTCTTCCATCCTATTGAGGGGAGTAATTTGATGCCACTTGTCAACCACACACAATCAGGATGACTAAATGCAACATTTGTTTTTCCTGTGCCGGGGCTGGCTTGAACCCAATCAACATGAGAGAAGATCCCAACCGTCTGAAAGTAAACAGCGATTCATCTTCAAATGCTATCTGAGAAGTGCATAATAGTGCCCACAGCAAGGTGACGCAACTGCCGGTAAAGAAATGATGAGGATTCTAGGTGTGGGGGGTAATGAGTAGCGGCTGTGATGCAATAACACATACACTCACACATTTCCATTTCATGTCCTGTCTCTCCTCAATCGCATGTCTAAGAAATCACACCCTGCTGTGTCTGATGTCCTGTGGCCGCAAACATCCATCTCACTTTGATCTGTGTCTCCTTTGACCCGTAGACACAATGTAATTGGGACATGACACAGTGTTTTTCTGTCCAAATGAATTCCTGCTCACCCGCAGTGCTCACACAGGGATTTACATATTCAAATTCTCCAGTCAAATAACACCTGCTTTTTCTGTCGCCACGGCAACAAAGCTGGGGAAGGGAGGGGGTAGGGTGGAGGGGGGGGTGTTAGTTCGTTGACAGTCTCTTTGGAATTGGTACTTTTCATGGAGGCTTCGTCAGCTGATCACAATTATTTATACTACTGTAAATCTCTGCATGAATGTTGGAAACGTTATATACAGTATATTTTCATTTATATTTCATATTTCTGGTGAGGTAAAGTAGCTTATAAATTATTTCATGTATATATAACAGCTGTTTTCTTGTCAGCTACACCACGTGACCTGAGAGCTTTGTGTATGTGTGTGTGTGTGCGTGTGTGTGTGTGTGTGTGTGTGTGTGTGTGCGTGCGTGTGAGAGTGTGTGGGGGATGCATGCCTCTAATGCTTTGCCTGCGTTGATTGTATTTTTTTTTCTTTAGCGTTGCTACTGGATATGCGCCCAAACTCCCAGGGACGAGCATACTGCAGACAGCACCAGCCAAAGTCTGCTGTTTGCTTCCATAGGCTTCCATAGAAGGCAAGGTCTGTGTGCCACAGATAACTGAATCTACATCAGAAGACATGGAAGTGATCTGTCCTTCAATAAGTGTGTCACGTTTTACCATAGCCAATCACAGTTCAAAGGAATAGGGATTTTCAATATGGCTTCACCGCCGGCTTTGCATTTACTTACAGGTGAAATAAAGGCAAGGTAAATAATTGGTATGTTCTATCAAACATGTGTATCAGAATAACAGTTCAGTTGCTCGACAAGCTATAGTGACTATTATGCGTTAAATATTTTTGAATAGCAATAAGTCTTTAAAAGTGATCCTTCCTCAGCGTACAATTAAATTACAATGCTGAATAAACCAACATGTTGTCAGAAATGTACCATTCTTAATTAATGGCTTATCATTGCATTAAAATAACGTTCATATATGAAAGGTGGGGGCAATTATATGTACAAGAGCTTTTTCTCCTGTGTCTGCCTTGATCACCACTTTAACGTAATGTAGCTGTCAGTCAACCTGTATTGATAGCTGCAACAGTCAGCAAAATGCAAGCAATAATCATAATAGATCTTTAAGAGATATGTGTATGTGACCTTGTGCATATGCATTCATCCCAGTGTTTACATGCCTGCATGTTTGTGTGTGTGTCTACATGTCAACTGGGATACAAGTGGGGGCCGCAGGTGCCAGACAGCCAACAGTTTCTCACCCCTCGTTCTGTAATTGGCCAGAGGACTGCCCCTTTATACAATAAGACTTCTGTCAATGAAATGACACACACACACATGCACGCACAAAGGCAGTCTTGACAGAACGAAGCAAGGCCTTGGGCCTGATGCCACGGCAACGATGAAGCCAGCCAATTATAGAACGGCAAGGCAAGGATGCATGATTAAGTCACCTAGCAACCAGACCAAGAGGGGTAGTGGGAGAGGGGTAGTGGGAGAGAGCGAGCGAGCGAGAGAGAGAGAGAGAGAGAGAGAGAGAGAGAGAGAGAGAGAGAGAGAGAGAGAGAGAGAGAGAG
>JAODOY010000014.1:378916-393210 GCA_025399855.1 Forbesichthys papilliferus | reverse complement strand
GCGGTAAATTAACACACAATAAAACATGTTAACAGAGCCGACCTTGATCATCTGTGACTCAAACGAGGAAAATGTTTTAGAGTTTATCACTCTACAGAAGAATCTGTCACGATGCACAACTGCAAGGCCGCCGCCTCTGCGTGCCGTTTGAGGAGCCCCAATCACAGAGCAGCTCGCAGGGCAGAACTCATTTAAATGTACAAAATCCTTGTCTTTTTGCCACGTTTCAGTATGAAACATAAAATCCATTTGTCCCTTGGTGGAAAGATTGTTAATAACATGGGCCTTACTAGAAATGGAACGAGCATTGAGCAAAGCTAAACGGAGCGGAACATAACAAAAAACACGAAACTGAAATTTTCCACAACAAACCACTCAAAGGAAAAAAGCATGCAGGAATAAAAGCCTTCCCATGATATATACACATCAAAAGGTATTCCAAATGCAATGCTGATTTGTTTTTTGTGGTCTCACTTGAGACACTGTTCATCAACACAACTGCCTACAAAGGTGACTAACAAGTCAACAACTGTCTTTTTATTGAACACAGCTGCACACTCATTCAATTATTAATTGTAATGTTCACATTTTCAAAATGTTTAAACATTGACATATTCCACAACAGTGAAACATAGCTATATACATTGGCATGTATAGTCACTTTTAGGAATGTCACAATACCATAAATGTAGTCGTCGATACCAATACCAGTGAAATTCCATGTTTCTCGATACTCATTTCTATACTACGGGGCAAAGAAAAAAAAGAACATTTTATATATATGTACATATGTACTGTTTATGTAGCCTATGTAGGTCTACATTTCTACATTACCAGTTATTAAAAGCTCGGTATATCAAACTCATAATGTTGCTGAGACTGCCATCAAAGATAGAAGTCAAATGTCAACTCTTCTGAGGCTGCAGGAGTTATCTATAGTATGTGCCATGGGGTTGCTTACTGTAATATTGTCTGTACATACATAGCATACATGGTCTAATGTCAGGTGCTCATTGAAATCTGAAGCCTGCGCCTTTGTGTGGCCTGCTCGCGGCTCCGAGGAAGTACCACTGGGACCTCCGTGACTCGGTGCCCGTACAAGAGTGCTCCTATGGCGGGTAAACATTCACCGAGATCCCGGCGCTCTGGAGTACGGAACCCTGGAGAGACCATGTGGAAAGAAAAAAAAGAGCCCTGTTAATTGTGCACATGAAATAGGAATTTGTACACAAATTGCTATTTCGTGGGCACATATATGAATATTTCATTTCCATAAAATAATAATTTCATAATTTAAAATGTCTTAAAGGTGTGCCTTATAGAGAGGACTGAGACGAGCAGAATGACATATGTTACATGTCTCTAGACCATGTCTACTCATTGCTATTGATCCATATATGGTAAAAATATGAATAATAAAATATTATGAATGTATCATTTCATAATAAAAAATTTCTAAAAGGTGTGCCTTATAGAGGGGACTGAGACAAGCAGGATGACATACATACATGTCTCTAGACCATGCCTACATCTAGCTATTGATCCATATAATAAAGAAAAACATTTTCATTTTTATACAATTATGATTTCATATCTGGTCAAATCTTAAGGGTGTGACTTGTAAAGAGGCCTTAGTTGAATATATTAACGTTGGATTAATTTATCTCGACCATGCCGATTCTTGGTTATTGATCGATATGTGTATATATTTTTTGTCACTTATTAAAAATTAATAACATTATAAACGGACAAAACAAAAGATGTGCCTTGTAAATAAGCCTCAGACGTGTAAAAAAAACGTTGGTTTCATTTGTCTTGGTCGTGCGGATACAGAGTTATTACAAATTAAACGTTCAGCATTGACTTGTTCCTGAATAGCCACCGTAGTTTATTGGCAATGGAGTAAAGCTCCGCTTTTGCCCGCCCGTCAGTGCCGCACATCGGCAGAGACTTCGGCGGACACTTCAGCAGGATATCTGTTGAATATCCAATTTCATTCTGACTTTACCTCGGTTTTTAAATAAACGATAATAAGTTCATCCCTGCCCATGATCTTTTGACTGAGTGTGCAAATATTTCTGTGTGATTATGAGTGTACTGTACGGTGGGAACATCATCCTATATTCTGTGCGCACAAAATAAAATATGCGCACAATATCCTATTTTGTGCGGATGAAATAGGAATTCGTGCGCATAATATCCTATTTTGTGCGCACTAAATTATATTCTGTGCGCACAAAATATTGAAACCGTGAGCATAAATTCCTATTTCGTGCACACAATATAATTATATTTTTTTCTTTCCACATGTCCTCTCCAGGGTTCTGTACTGGAGGTATCGGCAAGCGCAAGGTGAAAAAGCGGTTAAAATGCATTGTAATAAATTACAGCATACACACATGAATGTTTGCGACGTAGACCTACATATTTTATTCGCTTCAAGGCTAATTTTGTTTAACTTTCGCCAGGTGATTATGTGTCAACGAACCATTGATGTTACATGACAATTGCAGAACTTACTTTTTACTCTGGAAAGTTCGAAGGCAACGTTGGCATAGATTACGGTACTGTTTTTGTGAATGTATTACTCCCTGATAATCAGCCTGGAACACAACGTAGCCTACTTGCTGTTTTTCTGCAGCTACAATTACACAGTCCCGTACGCGTCCAGGTTGGATTTCCGGTACCTACGGTCCTGTACAAAAATGAGTATCGTCATGTTTTCAGAATTTTGGCATCGACATGGTATTGGTTCTCATAGCATCCCTAGTCACTTTTCTTTTAAATCTCAGGTATGGAATGTAAATGTGTACATGCATAGCCTGGAGTGAATTCATGGAAAGTAAACGTTTATTAAAACCACTATATCTTGAGCAATACAGTATATTGTGACCAAATGAAACCTGTTAAAGCTAAATAGGGAAATACAGTATATTTAATTTCCTTGAAGCGATGGGTCCTGAGCTGGCTATAGGCTTTATTGCTACAAGAGCTATTAGGAGGTAATTAAGTCTTAACACTGGTGAGCCTCCCATGGTTACTATAACACAACTGCAAATGGAAGCTTACAAGCTCCTTTAGACAGCAGGACAAATTGAATGGAACTCATTGGGCTTTAGCCATTATTCCAACAGCCCCATCTGGCTGGAAAAAGATAAAGGGGATTTGCTGAAGGTTGCAAGGGGTTGAGCCTGCATGGGCGATGAGTGTGTGTGTGTGTGTGTGTGTGTGTGTGTGTGTGTGTGTGTGTGTGTGTGTGTGTGTGAGAGCCGTATAGAAAGTGAGGGGTTCCGGGTAAAGGCATAGGGAGTGTTTTGAGGGGTCCATGGGGATTTTTTCCCCCCATCTTCGGTTCTATTCAGCAGGCAGGCTGAGATTTGCTTTGGCCAAATGTTACAAATGTTTCGACAACCTTGTCTCTGATCCTTGGGGGTCACCCAGGGGGGCGTAGGGGTACAACGGCTTTAACACCCACAGACTTAACAAAAAAGCATGGGGATGAATATATTCCAACTTGTATTCAGTTCCACTCGGCTACCAGATGCTTGTTTTTAAGCGAAAGAGGGTAGCTTGCGTTGTGATGTTTCCAAACTAGACTGGTCAGCATTTGTGTCCATGGCACTTCTGGGTGACCAATCTCATGTGGACAATGAGTGAAGCACCACGTTCGATGGAATGATGCCGTAAAATCTGCTAGAGGTTGACATTGGTTGAAAGACTGTGAAAAGGATTGAACAGATTTAGAACTATGTTTAGGCAGGGATTAAATGTATCTCGCCTGTGGAATGAAGTCTTGGATCATTCAACCATTGTTTTAAACAATATATGGAATTTTAGTCTATTGTCTATTTAGCATGTATCCATCTGCTAATTCTAGATGGATAAACAGGTAAAACATTTAGTTATTTTCTCTATTCTTCCCAAAACATCATTGCATACAGTATAGTGCAAATAAAAACAATTGTTCTCAGAACTGTTATTATGGTATCATTGCTTCATTATATAGCAGGAGGAATATCAGATAGTAACTATGGTTTAGGTGACAAAAACCTTTATAACATTAAAAGCCCCTTTGTGGTTTTTACAAAATTGCGGTTTTCACTTTTCAAGCAGTCTACTACAGCCAGTTCACACATGCTATGATTGCTCTGGATAGATTAGGAAAGGCTAGATGTCTCGTATAATGTAGAAAATACTTTTCTGCAAAGATTTGTTAATATAATTATAGCCTGGTGCAACCAGACACAAAGTAGAATGCATGTTCATCAAATCAATAATGTGCCTGCAAAAAAATCACTAGATTACATTTTATAACAACAAACTGAAAAAATTTGACATTATATTGCAGACCCATAAAGCTTTCTTTTACTATATTTTAATTAATTCATTTGTAATTAATGTATATATATATATTTATATTTCATGTCTCAGAATGAGATCACAAAAGTCACTCAGATATTTTAAGGATATCTTTGCCATGTATATTCTGCTGTATTAAGTAACATTGCTATACCGTAAATAGCAATGATAAATATATTATTATTATTATATTAAAATATATTTGGTGCTGCGCTACAGTGGAAAAAAGAGGCCACCGTAATAACTAAATGGAGAGTCAATAGGTACATTTAAGACAATGGAGTACACTAGCAATGCAGAAGCAAGCTATAAAATGCACCCAGGCTGTTAGTTCTGCTGCAATTGACCAATCCCAAGCCCCGCCTGTTACGCCTGTTCAACCTAGTTACTGTAACTAGGATGGACAAAACAGCATCGTACCGTAGAGGTTCGGACAGCACTTCCGCATTCGATTTTTGGAAGATAGGGGGCGACTTTTTACACTTTAAGCAGACCAGAATAACCCATGAATTCCATGCAAGTCAATTGGGTGGTAGTCGGACTTCACCATACTATTGCCCATCATTTATCTCTGGGGACGATGTATATGTATATTTTGAGTATATAATGTTAATTTCCCAGGTACATATGATCAATCTGAGGTCACACCAGTATTTCTACAGCAAACTGTTATGAGATAAATTGACATAGTTTCAAGCCATTGCAAGGTAGAATTGGATGTCTGGGCACTGCCTATATTAGGCTTAACAGCAAAATGCGAATGGTGACATACCCACTTAAGAGTCCAAAAGTGTTCCATATTTGCACCACTGAAATGCATTACAATGCACCATCTTTCTATAATTCTAAAATATTTGATAGTAGGCTTCAACAGGACAACAGACTTTTGACGGATTTATTGGGATCAGTCAATTAGCATCATATGGAGGGAGTGTAAAAATGTCTTCACTCTTGCTTTCTCTCCCCAAACATGCATACACACCCACACAGCAAGACATGCTCATCTTAACAGGGAAAGGCGGACAACTTTATTACCCCTTCGCTACTAACCAGCCGTCACCCTGCACACACACACACACACACACACACACACACTAACGCCAATGATTCCAGTTGTAACTGACATTGTGCTCTTGGTCATGACTCATGACAGGAAGGGCTGGATATACAGTAGCTTTATCTTGTCCTCTATGTCAACCTGTTGGCTGTTGTAAGCATTGAGCTGAAGGGCATCTGTTTGATGTGTGTCAATGCCTGTCTCATTTATAGGAGGTTTTGTCTGTATATGATGAACAAATAGGCTAAATGTGTTTTGATCTTAATCTACAGTCGTATGAAAAAGTTTGGGCACCCCTGACAATTTCCATTATTTCCATTTATAAATAATTGGGTGTTTGGATCAGCAATTTTATGTTGATCTATCACATAACTGATGGACACAGTAATATTTCAGTAGTGAAATTAGGTTTATTGGATTAATGTGCAATATGCATCAAAACAAAATTAGACAGGCATAAATTTGGGCAACCAAACAGAAAAATCACATCAATATTTAGTAGAGCCTCCTTTTGCTAGCCTCCTAAAGCACCCAATGGGTGTCTGGATTCTGGATTAAGGCATTTTGGACTATTCCTCCTTACAAACCATCTCCAGTTCAGTTGCCAAGCATGGACGGCCCGCTTCAAATCATCCCACAGATTGTCAATGATATTGGGGACTGGGATGGCCTTTCCAGAACATTGTATTTGTTCCTCTGCATAAATGCCCTGGTAGATTTTGAGCAGTGTTTTGGGTCGTTGTCTTGTTGAAATATCCAGCTCCGGCGTAACTTCAACTTTGTGACTGATTCTTCAACATTATTCCAAATAATCTGCTGTTATTAAGTGGAATCCATGCAACCCTCAACTTTAACAATATTCCCAGTACCGGCACTTGCCACACAGCCCCACAGCATGATGGAACCTCCACCAAATTTGAGTGTGGGTAGCAAGTGTTTTTCTTGGAACGCTGTGTTTTTTGCCGCCATGTATAACAGCCCTTGTTATGACCAAATAACTCAATTTTTGTTTCATCATTCCCCAGCACCTTATTCCAAAATGAAGCAGGCTTGTCTAAATGTGCGTTTGCATACCTCAAGCGACTGTGTGGCATGTGTGCAGAAAAGGCTTCTGCATCACTCTCCCGTACAGCTTCTACTTGTGCAAATTGTTGAACTTTGCACAGTGACACCATCTGCAGCAAATTCCTTGTTAATCTATTAATGTAGATGTTTTATTTAAATATTGTAGTACAAAGATGTGATACAGGTTTCATTATGGTACTGCACATAATTTCATCACTGTAAAACTATTAGCAAATACTACTATACAGAGACAGTGGACTGTGTTCCTCACATGGCTTACTGTAAAAATCACAACAAAATATTGACTATTGTAGTGGTCTGGGTGTTGGGCTCCCAGCCGAAAGGTTGTGGGATCGAACCCAGGTGTAAGCATCCTTGAGCAAGATGCCTAATCCCTAACTGCTCCCGGTGGTTGGTCACGCCTTGCATGGCAGCATTCACCATCGGTGTATGAATGTGTGCGCGAATGGGTGAATTTGAGGCAAAATATTGTAAAGCGCTTTGAGTGGCTGAAAGGTTAAAAAAGCGCTATATAAATGCAGTCCATTTACCATTGATCATTATTAGATCATTGTAATGAAAATCTAATGTTGCAATTGCATTTTTAAAATGGTAATAATACTATTATTGTGTCAAATTGAACAGGTGATCTTAGTTCAAGGAACAATATATCTTAGGTTTATGTGTATTGTAATTTGGAAAACTGTTGAAAAATATGCATTTTGATCAGTTGTGATTTATGTGTCTAGAGTTGTGGCAGTGAAAATAAATCTGTAATAGCAGCTTTGGTTTACATGTGGAAGTAGACAATAGGCACTCAGTGACAGTTCTATGTATTAAAGTATAATACCCTAGGTAATATGAGTAAAGGGGAATTCACAATCACAAATGCATTTTTAAATTGCATGACTAAATAGAATTTTGAATTGCCAATTGCAAAATGCATTACATTTGAATAAAGAGTCCAAAAAACGTCCATATTGAGGAACACCCAGTGAGACTGCCTCACATCTTGATCTGTGGGATTTCAGTTGTATGAATTATTGGTGGTCTGAGAGATAGGAAGAGTGTGACTCCTGCAATACCAATGCCAGCCAGATGTTCCAGGAGAAGTGGGTGGGAGATAGTGTCAAAGGCTGCAGTCAGGTAAACGTGTCTGTGTTACGTTATGCAGTAGCCTTACCTGGTCATGGCTTTGCATTGTACACACAATTGGGATTAAAAATTGTACAAACTGTGAGTTTTCACTGATGGGCTTGTCTGTGGCGTCGCCTGGAAAATCCATGACTTGTCGTGGAACAGGAAGTTGTTATAACTTTGGTGTACATTTTCAGATATGGACCAAACTTTCCAATTATGACAATAATTTGGCCCTGAAGACAATTATAAGGCAAGTGTCACTCAAAGTTGTAGCGCCACCTGCTGGCATCAGAAAATTTCCAATTTTATGCTCTGAGGTACTGATACTAGACAGTTTGCCACATCCACTTCAATACTGTCTCAGAATAATAGAATTGTGAGTTTTAATTTAACCGTGGCTTTGTGACAAAGCCAAATCCTTCGCCATGACATATCAAATCATTGTAGCTCCTCTGTACATTGTCATATCGGTACCAAACTTTAATAGATTTACAAGGGTCCGGCCCTAAAAACATATATTCCAATATTCACTTATTTTCATAGTGCCACCTACTGGCAACAGGAAGCGACCCTTCAACAAAGCAGTCCTCTCTCCCCGCTTTAGCTACATGCACAAAATTTATGTGGGACATGTATCATGTCCAGACACACAGAAAAGTTCAAGGAGCTATTCCCTACATCAAACAGGAATTCGGCAATTTTGAATTTAATGGTAATTTTTCGCGATTTGCAGGCACCGTACTTTAACAAACTCCGAAATTCATCCAATCGACTTCAAATATTTACTGGTCAATGTAAACACATTGTTCATTATAAGTTGTACAAATGGTGAGTTTTTACTGATGGGCGTCCGTGGCATGGTGAGGAGAATTCACGATTCGCCATGAAAAAGGAAATTTGTATAACTTCTGTGTACATGCTCAGAAATGTACCAAACTTTACACTTTTGATAAACTTCCCGCCTTGAAGACCTCCATATGCCAATATTCACATAAAGTCATAGTGCCACCTACTGGCAACAGAAAATGTAAATTTTTATACGCTGTGACGTACTGCTCCTAGATAATTTTAATAAATCCACTTCCTAAATATTTTTTAAGATTATGAGTTTTCGTTACACGTCTTGTCTGAAGCGTGGCGATGAAGGTACATTCTTCGCCAAGACACATAAAATTGTTATAACTTCTCTGTAAATGCTCAAATCTACGACATGTACAAAATTTCTGTGGCACATGTATGACGTGTAGATGGACAGAAAATGTTCTTGGTGCAATTCCCTAAAACCAACAGGAAGTCAGCATTTTTAATTTTGTGGTAGGCGGCGTAGGTACATCCTTTGCCAAGACACATCAAAAGTTAACTTATCTGTAAATGCTCTAATCTGTACCAAATTTATAGATAAATAGATTCATAAGAGTCCGGCCCTGAACACATGTACATGTCAAGCCCTGTACATGTTCCTCGTTGTGCAATCGTCTGTCTTGTCTTTGCGTATATACACCCCGTGTCTCTTTTGTCCTTGACGGTTATTGAATGTGTCCGTGTTGCATGTCGTTCCCACTCCCGTGTCTGAGCTGTTTTGTAAGTTACCTATTTTTTCTCTCCACTATAAATTCAATGTATCTACTGACAGGTAGGTGAAAATTACATTTTGGATGAAATCATGGTCGTCAAGTAACAATATAAAATCAGCAGCAAATGAACAGCTAGCCATTCTGTCAGCATGAAAATTAAAACCCCTTACAAGCAGTACATTGGGACAGGTCCTAAGTCACAATGTACAACTGCAACTTTACAGAGTATACAGTGCCTTGCAAAAGTATTCACCCCCTTGTGTCACGGTTCGCGGCCGTGCTCGCGCTGGGAGGCGCGCATCGGGAGGATCAGCACAGGACCGCGTCCCGGGGCCATCCTTGGCGCCGTAATCCTTCCCACGCAGGAATGCGTGTCACTCATTCGTTATGAAGGCCATAAAAATCTCTGGTGCAACCAATTACCTTCAGAAGTCACATAATTAGTGAAATGATGTACACCTGTGTGCAATCTGTTTCAGTACATATACACATCTTTTTTGAAAGGCCCTAAAGGCTGCAACACCTAAGCAAGAGGTACCACTAACCACTGCCATGAAGACCAAGGAACAAGTAAGGGACAATGTTGTCGAGAAGTAAAAGTCAGGGTTAGGTTATAAAAATATATCAAAATCTTTGATGATCCCCAGGAGCACCATCAAATCTATCATAACCAAATGGAAAGAATATGGCACAACAGCAAACCTGCCAAGAGACAGCCGCCCACCAAAACTCACGGACCGGTCATGGAGGGCATTAATAAGAGAGGCAGCACAGAGACCAAAAGTGAAGCTGCAGAGTTCCACAGCAGAGACTGAAGTATCAGTACATAGGACGACAATAAGACTTAGAGTTGGGCCAGAAAAAAGCCATTAGAGAAAAAAACAAAATGGCATGTTTTGAGTTTGCGAAAAGGCATGTGGGAGACTCCTAAAATGTATAGAGGATGGTGCTCTGGTCTAATGAGACTAAAATTGAACTTTTCGGCCATCAATGAAAACGCTATGTCTGGTGCAAACACATCACATCACCCAAAGAACACCATCCCCAAAATGAAACATGGTGGTGGCAGCATCATGCTGTGGGGATGTTTTTCAGCAGCCGGGACTGGGAAACTGGTCAGAGTTGAGAGAAAGATGGATGGTGCTAGATACAGGGATATTCTTGAGCAAAACCTGTACCACTCTGTGCATGATTTGAGGCTAGGATAGAGGTTCACCTTCCAGCAGGACAATGAACCCAAACACACTGCTAAAGCAACACTTGAGTGGTTTAAGGGAAAACATGTACATGTGTTGGAATGGCCTAGTCAAAGCCCAGATCTCAATCAAATAAAAAATCTGTGCTCAGACTTAAAGATTTTTGTTCACAAGTGCAAAAAGCTCATAGAGACTTATCCAAAGCGACTTTACATTTACATTTACGGCATTTGGCAGACGCTTTTATCCAAAGTGACTTACATGTAATACATTTGTCAGTAGTTGGACAGGTCTTATACCAGCAATTATAAGCAAACAATATTTTAAATAGATATAAATGAACAAATAAACAATAAACAAATGCAGCATAATGTCATTATAACTATTACCACATAGTCAAACAAAGTGCAACAGGTAATGGCCTAGCTACATTTTTTTTTAAATTAAATAGTGAGATTAGAGCATGAGAAGTGAGTGCAGAACTTCATTAGGAGTGCTAAGAAGTGGCGAGGTCACTTGTCAAGGTACCAAGGTGGATTGTGAAGAGATGTGTCTTGAGTCTCTTTCGGAAGATAGGTAGGGTTTCTGACTGTTGCTGAAAGTTTGTTCCACCACTGTGCTTCCAAGACGGAGAAAAGGCGAGATTTTGATGAGCGAGTCTTGATGCCTCGTAACGGTGGCATTGCCAGTCGGCCAGCCGAGGTGGTAAAACAAAGTTCTCTTTTTGGGGCATGGAACCGGACTATAGCTTGGAGATAGCTTTGGGCCGTTCTATGTACCGTCTTGTATACCAGCACCAGTGCCTTGAATTGGATCCGAGCTGTAATAGGGAGCCAGGGTAGTTCTCGGAAGAGGGGGGTTACATGGAGCTGTGATTGCCGCAAAAGGTGGCTCTACAAAGTATTGACTTTAGGGGGGTGAATAGTTATGCGCATTGACTTTTTCTGTTATTTTGTCCCATTTTTTGTTTGCTTCACAATAAAAATAAAAAAACATCTTCAAAGTTGTGGGCATGTTCTGTAAATTAAATGATGCAAATCCTCAAACAATCCATGTTAATTCCAGGTTGTGAGGCAACAAAACACGATAAATGTCAAGGGGGGTGAATACTTTTGCTAGACACTCTATGTACGTATGTTGTACCGGTATATGTGCATGTATACAGATATATACTGTATATAGTATCTCCCCTGCCAATCCACTGCTCTAATTATTCTATTTGTTTGCACTGTATACATTTTCGCGCTGTATGTCACCTGGTTGCTGTAACAACTAAACTTCCCTTTAGGGAATAATAATGTGTTACTCTATTTTATTTTGTTACAGTAATGCGACAACAGGATTTCTTCCTGTTTTGGCCTCCAGTCAACTGTCAGGACTAGTGCTCCTTTAATTATTTAGCAATTATGTTGTCATCAAGCCATTTTGCCTCTTTGAGAATAACTAGAGTGGTACAAGAAAGGGGCCATCCTGATTTAATTAAACTAATACCAATTCAGGTTCTGTTGAGAATCTGGAGACTTGATTAGCAGGACAAGGAGGTTTAGGTGTGTGTGTTTGTGTGCATGTGCGTGTGCGCGCAGCCATTCTTTTGTGCATTAAAGTTCCAGGTCTGTGTGTCTGTGTCCCATTGCTTTAAGTTGCGTATTCAATCATTCCAGTTCATCTGAACAGAACTTGTGTGTGTGTGTGTGTGTGTGTGTGTGTGTGTGTGTGTGTGTGTGTGTGTGTGTGTGTCTTGTTAGAAGGGGGTGGAGAGTTTTGTCACTGTGAATGGGCTCAGGGTGTTTCACATCATCTGGCCATTGAGGGATGCCACTCCCTTGTTGTAAAACAAGCTCCCGTGTGCTCGCCTGAACATTGTGAGCATTGTCCCACCCTTGTGGGCCACATACCACCCAAAGTGTCCCCCTGATCACCTTGTCCCTCCTTCTCCAGCACCCCAAACACATTCCTCCCAAGCTCAACTGTCGAACTGGAGCATATATCTGAGTCATTCAGACAGCAGTCAGTCAGTCACCCAGGTGGAGGTGGTGACAGTGCATGATAAAGAGAGAGAGAGAGAGAGAGAGAGAGACAGAGAGAGAGAGAGCAGCGTGGGACAGGTCCAGGGAAGGGGCAGATAGGGCCAGTGTAAAAAAGGCGTTCCAAGGGGCTTCCCCTAACATGGCAGCTCAATGGAAAGATTGATGTTTTCAGACAGCACAACAAAACAAGGAGCTGTGATAAAAGTGGAGTGGGGGAATGCCAGTAGGAAAAGGGTGAATGGTAAATTATAGTATTTATTTCAGGGACCTGTGTGTGTGAGAGAGAGAGAGAGAGAGAGAGAGAGAGAGAGAGAGAGAGCAGGGAAAAGAAGGAACATTTACTGTCTTGGATGTCAGAGAGTGCGTGTGATTTGTCCCCTAATTACCAGGGAGGCCTCGGGATCCTTGTGTACGAGACAAGTGTGAGGGCAGAGCACAAGAGACAGGATATATGGGGTTTAACTAGGTCAGTGCTGACCACCTAAGATGCACCCCCCTCCTCTCAAAAGTCCCCTCAGATAATGCTATGAATAAATATTGGAGCCTTGCCCCCCAAACACTGATAATTTACTGGCCGCTCATTCCGTACGGCCCATCTATTTTCCATTTTTCAGTGCCACTGCAAGGAGCTGAATAGAGCCTATCCAGACATGTCATTCTTCAGGAGCTATTCTCGTGTGTGTGTGTTTGTGTGTGTGTGATACATTATAGGAACTAATATAAGAGTTATTGTCATGCCAGAATAATAGGGGCCACTGAAGTCACTTAGATTAAATATTGGCTCACACCGGTGCATATAGGTGAATTTTGGATATAGGGACTATTCTTGCAGGCGACCTTGGCGACATCAGATCAGACAACAACATTATCCACACATGCTTTCAACTAGATCATTGTACACTTTGTCTGTAAATAAAGCTTGCTATTCAATTTACCACCAATTAACATAGGAGTACTGTAGGTTTGAACTTTCCACTACATATATAAATATACAAACATAGGAGTATATGTAGGTTTGCCCTGCTGGGTTTGCCATGGAGCCCAGCCAGGCACAGCCCAAAGAAGAAACGTGGCACCATCCTCCTCTTCATCCTATGGGCCCACTACTCGTGGGAGGAACCATAGGGGTCAGGTGTGCTGTCAAACGGGTGGCAGTGACGGTCAGGGTCCTCGAGGGACCAAACCCAGGTAACAGAAACTGGCTCTGGGGACATGGAACGTCACCTCACTGTGGAGGAAGGAGCCAGAACTTGTGCAGGAGGTGGAGCGCTAACATTTTGATCTGGTGGGGCTTACCTCTACACACGTCTTGGTTCTGGTACCGTTCTCCTGGATAGGGAATGGACTTTATTCTACTCTGGAGTTGCCCAGGGTGTGAGGCGCCGGGCGGGTGTGGGGATACTAGCATGCCCCCGGCTGAGCGCCGCTACGTTAGAGTTTACCCTGGTAGACGAGAGGGTCGCCGCCCTGCGCCTACGGGTTGTGGGGGGGGATAGCTCTGACTGTTGTCAGTGCCTATGCACCAAACAGCAGTTCAGAGTATCCGGCCTTCTTGGAGACCCTGAATGGAGTCCTGTATGGGGCTCCAGTAGAGGACTCCATAGTTCTACTGGCAGACTTCAACGCGCACGTGGGCAATGATAGAGATACCTGGAGAGGTGTGATTGAGAGGAACAGCCTCCCGGATCTAAACCCAAATGGGCGTTTGTTGTTGTTGCTAGTCATGGACTGTCTATAACAAACACCCTGTTCGAAGATAAGGATGCTCATAAGTGTACGTGATACCAGAGCACCCTAGGTCAGAGAGTATACAACTGCGGTTAATGTCATCAAACCAATCTGACAGCTATTAATTAGTATCAAAAAGAAATTAATT
>JAODOY010000014.1:328735-342904 GCA_025399855.1 Forbesichthys papilliferus | reverse complement strand
ATATAAATAAATTAGGGCTGTCCTGAATACCATTTTACAGGTTTCAAATACTTGAAGGTATTTCCAAACGAGTATTTCAACCCTCTTTCTCAAAAACACCATTAAAAACACTATAACTATAATTAAGAAGTATAAGTAATCTTCGATTCCTAACTTTAGTGAGCACACATGTAAACATAGCCATGCGCTCAAACCTCCTGTATTAGTCAGTAAGAGTGTGTGTTGAATGAACGCTAGTGGCTTATACACAGCCCTGGCTCTGTAAATGGGAACACAGATAAAATGGTGCAGAGCAGAGCGGAGCTTCTAAGGGAGCACCCTGTTGCATTGACGGGAGAGGTGTTTTTGCTTTGATCGAGTTTAAATCCTTCTCCAGAATGACGACACCTTTAATATTCTGGTTTTCATCACTAGCTAGCGTCATAAATGATGGCGTGTCAAGACACCATGTTAAGCAAGAGGGTGGTATGGCTGCAGACCACCTGTATGACCGAGGGGAAGGCTTGGCACGGCCGCTGCGGGCGCTGTCTGCATCCGAGTGAACGCTGGCCCCATCGGCCCCATCCTCTGGCTTCAGGCTGGGCCCCTTGGCCCGCTTATCCATCTTCAGCCTGCCACACACACGCATGCATGCACACATACAGCATACGCATGCACGCATACACATGCGCACACACACACACACACACACACACACACACACACACACACAGAAACACTCAGATGTTCCAGCAACCATACAGGAAATGCTCCGTCTCGCACATCATTCCGCTACATTACATTGTTTCAGCTCTCCGGGTGAGTTTGGAGTAATCGCCCTTATTTATTCTGCACAGTCTGGAATAAAATAAACGGCGATGTTTATCAGAGCTGAACTGCACATTTCTCTGGAGTCTTGAGAGATGTGTTTGCCCATATGTCTGCACTGTTGGCATCCTGGAAAACACTGTGGCTTTCTTATGAAACCCAAAAAGACAATCAATTTAGGAATGAGTTGATATCACTCAGAAAAACAAAGAAATAAAGGAAATGGGGCTTAGCGGCACTCTGAGTCTAAAAGAACAGCGTGTCTTTCCTGCCAGCATTTTGAATTTCTATCAGGGATGATTTGAGGACACTCTGCGCGTCGTGCTAATCATTTATACTTCTCAAAGTGGACTTAGAAATACAAAATGTTTCACCCTTTCCTGGCTCCGTTCACAAGGTTCTGTATTGCACTTCTGTTGGATCTTGGCGTGGCGGCTCCTTCAGGTACAGGGAGGACTTGCTTTTCTTGAACTGGCAGGTTTTCTGGAGGCATCTTTTCTGTAGTTAGCATAGTAGCGATGTATCATATTATATAGTACATCCCATCACAGTACCTGATACCACAGCATAAACTGCATAGTACGTTATAATGATGTAAGAACAAGGACAAACAACAACATTTCCAAAACTCACTCCGTCCATTAGGACTGATTTTGAGAAAATGTTGTTTCTAGCCTTCTATTCAATGTCTATTACAGTATGAGAATTGACCACGGGCAACAGCGAGATGATGAGTTTTCATATGCAGATTATATAAGCCCTTGAAAGGCATAATATTGCTAGCCTGGTGTAACCAGACCAAAAATTCACTTTGGGAATAAGGTCTGGCCACGCTCCATTGGGAAGTGTTAACAGTCATTGCCTCCTACTGGTCATAAACCTCTGGTTAATATTTAAACTACTGGGCAACATTTAACCCATCAGTGTTGCTACAACTGCTTCGATCGCCTCCTCAAGCTCTACCACCATTTTGAAACACATGCTTGACTTCAACGTCACCTCACTAACCCTCTCTGATTGGTTTGCCAGCAGGGTGGCTGTGAAA
Source organism: Forbesichthys papilliferus (assembly GCA_025399855.1). NCBI lineage: Eukaryota > Metazoa > Chordata > Actinopteri > Percopsiformes > Amblyopsidae > Forbesichthys > Forbesichthys papilliferus. Next base: position 341,052 of record JAODOY010000014.1, on the reverse strand, counting down.
ACGCTAATGTGTTCAGTTACCAGACTATAATCTCAGCGAAACAATTGAGCTGAGAGCAACAGTCGGGCGGCGCCAGGCTATAAAATGGCACCCATAATTCAAAATTGACCAAATATTGACCAGGTGAGTTTCGTAACTGATGTGAGTGTCTCACCAGTGGGGCTGCTCAGGATGGTCTGCTTGACCACGTCAATGCTGAGGGCAGTGCCCTGCTCAAAGCGCTTGGAGCGCTCTTCCAAGAACCACTCCCCCGTCACCACCTTCAGCTCACTGCCAAGCACAAGTCATGTTTTGAAGCTACTGATAGGGACGATGCAATACAACGCTGTGCCCGTTACAGAGCATGAAACTGATTTGTTGCACAGAGCTATTATAGCTATTGATCATTTGCAACATTTGTTGCCCCTTTGGTCAGGTTATCTTGTCAAAGAGATTTCAACATCAATATTTACCTTGTTAAATTAAGATGGATATACTGTATATATATATATATATATATATACCTAAATATATAACATTCAGTATCATAAAACTATATATCACAAATATATACAGTATATACAATAAAATAACACACCTATAGTACAATACACCAAAACACTTTGGTACTTAATGAACTGCCAAATGCCTAAATGAATAAACGTGTTTATGAACAGAAGTACTTGCATCAAAAGCACAAACAGAGCAGTGTGGATTTATTTACGGCCGGAAAGCAGTTGCCTGTGCAACGTGATCCCATCTTGTCACGCTTCCTTAGATAGCATCAATACATAAACATTTATTCTGTCATTATCAAGTCCTCACTGACTAACAGGGACTAATGTGTCATTATTCATTAGCCAATCGGACCCATCTGGGGTCTGATATAACTCTTAATGTACATGCGTGTGCGTGTGCGTGTGTGCGTGTGTGTGTTCACTTACGAGATCTTGGTACACACGCTGCATTTCCACTGCCGGCCTTGGGGGGACACCACGCGGCACTCGTTGCAGACGCGTTGCTGGCACTCCTGGCAGATGTCGCCCCGGTCAAATATCAGGCCGAACGTCTTCAGACAGCGGGCGCACTGGCGCTCCCCCGCCTCCTGGTGGCGACGGGATCCCTTTAGTTTGATCTCGAGCAACTCGTTCTTCAACTTCCTGTTGAGTACCAAAGGCGGAGGGATATTTAAGTCCAACTCCTACCGCAGTGGTTTACCAAGTGTGGGCACTAGCCTAGCGTGTCCCTTTGTGAATAGGGACACGCGCCACTGGGGATTGTTTACAGTTCTTGCCTCCTCCCTGGCGTAGACGTTGGGTTCATTTTGAAACCAGGAGCCTTTAACCACTGTTTGTATAATAATAATAATAATAATAATAATAATAATAATTATTATTACAACATACATTATAGGCCCCAATAACGCTTTACACAGACTACAGCAAATAAAAGGTCATTCTATGCTGAATGCCTTGGTGAAGAGGCGGGTTTTTAGTAAAGTGTTGTATTGCTTCATCTAGCTCTACCACCATTTCCAATCAAACATTGCACTTCAACATCAACTACCGAAATGGTAGTGTATGGTGTGTGTTGTCATTCTCTGCTCAGGACACAATTATTCCACTATAGCTTTACATATACTATAGTTATATCGTTAAAATATTGCATACAGGACCCATAACTGCAATTTCTCTTAAATATAGTTTTCAAAAATGTGCATATTTTCCAATGCTCCAACTTCTGTTTGAGGGTCGTTGCTCGTTTAAACGTTGACTTACCTTATCCTCTTCTCCTCTCGCTTCCTCAGCTTCTCATCTTTCTGCAGCACCTTCAAGATCATCTCCCGTTCATTCTCCAGCAGAAAAGAGAGGTTCAGATCCTCCCCATCCCCGTCCCTCTCCATCTCCTCAGCCCGTCTCCAACCAACTGTTCCAAGCAGCCAAACGAAGAGTGGGGGGGAAGAGTGGGGGGACGGTTTGTTATGAGGCGAGGTCACATGTAGGCCGCCGCGAGACAAACTACAGCGCCCCCCTTAGGACGTGTCACGCTGTTCTGTCATCGTGGACACAGTCCAAGCTCGTCCCTCTGAGTCGTGACCACCGGATCCCTCCAGTGTTTCTATTCTGATTGCAGGAGTTTGTCTGCTGTGGCGGCGAGGAAATTACATCTGACACTTCCCTTCTCCTCTCCTCAGGAAACCTAAATCAGATATGCTGCATGAGGGAAACACAGAGGGGCAACCGCTGGATAAGCCTGACTTTGCAGTGGAAGAGCTCATGGTTGACGTGCTTGTCTAATGCACACAGTGTTTCCGTTCTCATCAACCACACACACACGCGGCACACTGACTTGTCAAGATTACAGGAGCAGCGTTTTTCCGGTAAACATTTGACAGTATCAGCTTCAGAGCTGCCCGGCTAATCTCCAATCTACGACAGCTACAGTACATTTCTCCATATGGCCAGCTCTAAATTAGCCAATATTTAAGCTTTATCCTTGGAAGACATCCAGGACACGAGTGAGCCAAACACTTCACACACACGCACACTTTTGTATTGTTAATTATTTTCACCATGTCCTCCCAGGTGATAAATGGTCCCGAGGGTATGTGGTATTTAGCAGCGGAGATGCCAGTCAAAGCCTGCTGTGATGCAGTAAGGGACTACCAACTAGTTTTCACGCTGGCCATCGCTGTCACGATAGCTGAAGGATTTTATGTGGCAAGCTAAATGAAATGCAGAGAGATGTCTAAAGTAGCCTGTTGCGACAACAGGGCACTTAATTAACCTCTCGCCGTGGTATGCCTCTCAGGAAACACGAACAGCTGAACAATGGATTCATGCTGCCATGTAGAAAGTAAATATATGTCCAATATATCGGAAATGTTTTTACCCAGCAGCAGAAATATACTGACAATATTAGTTTTGTATACTGTAGGCTGGAGGCTACATATACTTCTACTGCACATTAAGAGAAATGTAAATGATCTGATCATTACAGTAAAAGACCATTTTGAATAAGAAAGCACGCACAATGTAATCTTTCGACTGCACTTTGCAGTTTGATTAAGTGAAAGTGACCAACACAGTCGCGTAATCAACCACATCATGTTTTTATTTCTATTTTTAGTTTCCTGTGAACATGCCTAGTTAGCACAGCAATTATCATGCAGGATCTGAAGTACCTGCTCTCAAGCATCTTCCTGCCGGGGTAAATGGCATGCTGTTAAAGCCATACTACCAAGGGAGAAAAAGACTCAAAGCTGTGGTGAGTGAGATGGGGAAGGAGAAGGGGGGGGAGGATGTGCGGGGGAGCGACTGATTATGAAGACTGAAGGAGGGATTATTCAGGACACCAGCCAGACTAAACGAGAAGTGGCAGCATGAAATGGTGGACGGGAGGAAAATGCGTGGATTTATTCATGGGCTGGGAGAGGCAGAGGGAACAGCAGGGAGGCAGGGGAGAAGTGACGGGCGGTGGGGTAATTGGTCTTTAACAAGGAGGGTATGAACAAGGTGAGGAGACTTCATTTTGACGTCTCAGGAACATCGAGGATAAGATTACAATGATCCACACTATAGCCGGGAAGTAATCAAACATCACAATCAAAATTGAAGTTCGAGGAGACACGAGACAAATACGGGCCATACATTATGCGCCACCTGTAAACAAACTTGGGATGAGGCAGAGATACAGGGGACATAAGAATACTGTAGGTGTCAATGAATGGCGAGAATACATCTTCATGAGGCCATGTGCGCCTCTTCTTAGCTTTAGAACTTCCCCTGTCATTCCATCAGTGTTCCTATCATTCCCGCCTTCAATCACTTTCAGATGTTCAGAGACAACCCCCCCCCACTTGCAGCAAAAGACACAACAGGATGTCGGCAAAATAGCACTGCAGCTGAGCAATAGTTATAAACAAGGCAATGGCTTTACACGGAATGTAGATCCTTGGTTCTACTCAACCTGACATTGGTGGATGGGCACCGGAGCAGAATGTTCCGTTCATCACCACGTTTTTCACTTATATCTGAAACAACAGACCCCTAACATGTCTACAAAGCTGATCACCCTCTATTTAGTAGCATGTTCGCTCATGTTAACTTCAGTATGCTGAATCAAATTCAAGTACATCTTCAATTAACTTAACATACTTGAAAAATACCTTATGGTACATTTGAGAATAGGGTAGGTGGATGAACTGCAAAATACTGTAAAGAAGAGGTTCATTTATGGAGACTGTTGACTTTATACTGTATATATATATAATATATATATAATACTGAGGTTACACAAGCAACAGAATCACGGGTTTAAGGATGGTCCAGTTCAGCGAGTGAGGGAAAAAAAATGGACCTTCATATATGAGATTTAAATTGTTCTTCAATTGTTTACCGTCTTCTATTGGGAGAGCTGTTAGCAGCCGTCTTGCATTTACTTCCTCTTTCTAAGTGCCTGAAACTTTATAAAGTAAATAGCCATTGTACACACAGACGGGATTGGGAGTGATCTTCAAACAAACATACAGGCTGGAGTGGAAAGTACATTAAAGTGACCTGCATTCACGGAACAGCTTCAGCAAACACAATACAGGACGCTCACATTCATTGGACAGGAATAAGAATTAGTCAGTATACAAGGTCGTACACTTTTTTAACTGAAATGTAATGATGACTACTACAACTTAATTCCCTGGATTTACAATGAAAGATGTAATGTATTTTAATTGTCCCTAAAAGGTTGAACAAGTTTGAGGAAACTGTGTAGCACCACGTTTTAAAAGACACAAAACAAAATAAAACAATATTTTTTAAATGTGCTGTTACCTCAAATACAGTAATTTTCACTGTACAGCTGTTAACTCTATTCACACAGAAAAAATATAATAATAATAATAATAATAATAATAATGAGCACAACGTTATCAGTCAGAGCACATGCCAGAATGTTTGAGAGGTGGGATTTCCAGTGGATATTAAATTTGACACATTCTGGCAACTGAGCCGTATCATATGATGTAGACACACATGACTAATACACATGGTCAACATCACGAGGAAAGCATGTCCACAAATCCACCCTGCTGCGTGAGCAAAACATTCTCTTTTATCTCTGCGTTCCACTAGTGCGTCACCGAGGGCGTGGCGTTCAGAGATTGCCCACCCTGAGCACACATTCTCACCGCAGCTCCCTCTGCCCTCAGCAAACAGCGCAGTAGGGAGATGTTTAAAGCTCGGCCTCAGTGAACGCTCAGCGACTTCAAGAGAGGCCCCTTGGGTTTGTAGTGTCCACAGTGTACTGGCAGTACACCGGCACACAGTGTGGCAACAGACACAGCTCCATGAACCACCTCTAGTGACGTCTATTATCACTACAATGAATGTGAACGGTGAATGTCTTTAATATTTTAGTCGTATACCAAGCAAACTTCTATTTTGATTGTGACAAAGCCTTAAAATCTAAAAATCTTTAAATCTCCATTAAGGATTTCCTTCTACTCTGTCTGCCTGGTATGACAACAGGTGAACTACACAAAGCCCTTTGGCTGGGTTTCATTTAGGTGTACATCGAGTATTTCCTGCAGGTGTCCAGGCACTGTGACAGGAACATCAATCTCACAGTTACTCACCACAGGTGAGTGTGAAAATGGCCAGGGCTCCATTTGGCAGAGCAGCAAAGGATGCACATATGGCCATAATATGACAAAATGATTCAGACCACAGTTAAAACACGTTGTCAGCCAGAACATATGTACTGCAGACAGCAGGCCTCTAGGAGCTTTGGAATAATAATAATAATAACCACAGGAATGAATCTATATGCCAGTAACAGCAAAACTAGATATTTGCATGTGATGAGAAGGAATTGTCTTTACGCTATTAGCTCTGATCACTTTCACATCGTTTTCTCATCACTTTATGCAATTCTTAACTCCACCTGTCACAGTATAGCCTGCATACACACCAATTGTCATATATATAATATTACACTGACTTGCTGTAACAGTACGTTTACTGTTATGAGAGAGAGAGAGAGAGAGAGAGCGAATGACAAGTTACTGAGGGAGAGAGAATGGTAAACTGCAGAGTGAAAGTTGGAGTTATTGTAGAGAAATGTGGGTCATGTGTTGGCCATTTCCAATTGAGAAGTCTCTTGCTCCAGAAATGCCTCATTATTTCAGCCAAGATGAGTATAGATCTCTGACTTTAGAGCTCACCCTCTTGCGTTTGGGGACCAGACATCGTCTCACTCCCAATACAAAATACTGTAGCTCTGCCTGCCCCCTTGTATTAACAGAATTATCATATCCAGAGAGGCAAATATTTTTACTCTCCGTAAATTTCCCTTAGGATACCTATGGAAGCTATAGGTTACAATACCCACTGGGCTTGCTGAAAGAAGCAGCTGTACTCATCATTAATAAATGATTCAAAACCACCTTCTCATGCCTATAATGTACATGCCTGACTGCTCTATAAACAATAGGTAAGGTAAGGTATACTTAATTTGTCTTAGTAATGTGCTTAGCATAAACTCTGTAAGGTTTCTGTTGACGTCTGTGACATCCTATCTATCATGTAGGACAGATAGGGAACTTAGAAGGCTGCAATGAGTAGTACATGGAAATGTACCACCTCTTATGTAATTATTAGTCTCAATTATAGCATTAGTCCTACATAGGAAATTCACTGAAATGTTGCCTCCTGAATCATTAATCATTAGTCACATGTAAATAGAAGTCAACGATAGACATACATGCACAACGACAAGGCAAGTACATAATACAACTTTAAAGTATATTAATTATTTATTGACCAGTCATTAAAATTACTGGTATACTGCCTCAAATGAAAGCAGCAAACTGGAGAGCAGAGCAGCATCTCCATAAAACGTTAAGTGTTAAATGGCTAGAGAGAGCTTCAGGGAAATAACTGTAAATATTATGGTGAGCAGGACAGAATAGACCATGACTAATATGACTGCTGAATAGACTAAATTCTTCTTCTTCTAACATGGTGGAACACAAGAAGCCAGACATGTGTCCTTACATATGTGGTCTAGATGAAGTTGCATATCGTTGTATAGGGGTTGTATATGGGAGGCAAATAGTCCAGCTAGCTAGCTAGCTCTCTAAAACCTAATGACCTCCACATTGGTACATGAACACACAAGACAGTGTTGAGCCATTTGGAGTTCCTCGATGCTCAATATGTAAAAACAGGCGATTCAGCTGTGAGGGATTTAGATCCCATACGGATGTCACAAGGTCATACGATAACTCTCACTTAACTCTCTGCTTTATACGCTATCGTTGCTTGCAGGAGATGAACCAAAACGGAAATGACTCCACTATCTCAAGCTGCATTATCTAGCAGCGTGATGGTCCCTTCCCTCTGGAAGGTATGCACGTGACCTGCTGTGCACAGCAAGGTAAGATCGATAGACAGCCATCATCTCTCTCTCTCTCTCATCCCGTAACACCAACAGCCTCAAGGCAGATAGCAGATCTTAACTGCTTCTTCCCTGCCTGGAAACATGTCATAGTTTCCTGACCGTCAATCAAAAACTCCTTTCACTACACTCTTAAACGATTCAAACTACTTTGTGCAATTTGAAATAATAACATAATAAGTTAATGTTTTATCGTAAAGTAAGATATTGATATAGGTTTTGTGAGACGTTTGAAAAAGGAGATAAATACATTTACATTTGAATAAAAATGGCAAAATGTGAATATGAACAATGGTTTGCCTTTAGCCATGTGGGCAATGGAGAGGGCGGGCATTGATCTTAAATCGGAGTTACTGTAAGCATAGCTTTAACAGAGCAGACTGATAACCTAATCTAATCTGTGTATAGTGTCCTAGGAAACACTGAGTGGCTGGTGAACGCTCCTTATCCTCAAGCTCTCACAGGGAAGCCAAAACATGTACAGCAGCTTCTTTCAAGACCGCCCTCCAATTTCCGACAACTGGTTGTGAGATCCACTCACAAAGCACATTAATATCCTGACCTTACAACGGAGACCACATGTCGCAGAGCCATTTCTGCCCTCGGCCGCCCTCTGCAGAAATAGCCCCTCATGCTGTCAGCCATCCACGGCCTCCCACAGGGCTCAGCAAAGCAGATAATGGGAAAAATACATACCGCGCCAGCGAGAGGTGACTCAGTCTGAGATCTTTTCTGGAACCTACAGTACAGTGTCACCTGCCTCTTCGTGGTCCACAATCACTGACCAGTGATTAGTTTGATTAGATCAGTTAGTTCTGCCAATGCGTACAGGCTGCTGGTAAAAGCATTAGCAGCTCGTCATGTGCATGGATATATTATGCCCATGTACTCCTTGTTGTCCCTAATACACGGCTCCAAAATAAGGGCGATCAAGCCTTCTCATTCGCAGCCCAGAGACTGTGGAATTAACTTTCTGTTCTTAAATCACAACTTAAAACTCACATTTACTCCTTGGCTTTTAAACTTGTTTGAGAGTTGTTATTTTAAGGTCATATTTGTTTTAAGGATTGTTTAATTAATCTAGTGTTTACATTTCTACTCATGCAGCACGTTGATCAACCTATTGGTTTTAATTGTGCTTTATAATTGAAGTTGGATTGGACTGGATGTACGCAGAAAGGGTCACACGCGCTACAGAGTAGAAGGCTGAAGAACGGAAGGAACATTGCTCCTAATTATGTTACAGTTTTTAAAGTATGTATATTTGATCATGTCTGCCACTAACATATCTCACTAAGCACCTGTATCTCAGACAAAAACAAATGCTTTGTGTCACACACACACACACACACATGTACGGGCAGCCAGACTAGGAGCTTGGATTCTCTTCTTCTTCATCTTCAGAATGTAAATACTCCACTATATATTTACACAGAAAATAGCTGTTTGCAGCTATATTAATGTATAAAATAGGGATGGCACGATCCAAATTTGTCAGTGCCGATACCGATACCTGCCGATCCGATTCCAGTGTTAAATTATATGTAAGCTGTATTCCTCACTGTGACTAAAGAAGAGACTGGGTTTTTTGTAAGGATCCATCAGGCTTGAACATTGCTTCCCTTACTCATAAAACATAATGTAACATGGGCTATGAATATAAGGAAATTTAAGTTATTTAAGTAGCTATTTAAGCCAATATTGGAAAGATTTCCCATCTCAGTATCGTACCTGTGCCGCCATGCCTAGTTTTAAACAGTAAATACCTTGAACAATCAGTTACCAGAATTTTGTTTTAACACTAAGCCTTGCTACTGTTTTGCATTTCATACAGAAACATACATACATTTTAATAATACAAAAACATGATGCCAGAGATGCAACTTGTAAAGTGAGAAAGCAATCAAATACCTGCTGGCTGCTGTAATTAAATAACACATAGCATGGCATATAAATAGTACTATGTTTCCAAACTTGCATGATAATGGCAAAACCGTAAGTCATAAGCACATATCTAGATGTGAAGTCAAGGAGTAAGGGAGGTCCTTCCGCATGTTTAAAACTATAATGTTACAGATGTTTTGATTAAAGTGTTGCTTCAGCTGAGGGAAGTCTTTGCCCAAAGCTTCTATTGTGGTTTATACTTGGTTTAATACTTCAGTTTTCCCAATACACTCTCCAATTAGCTTTGTTGACAACTAATCTTGCTCATAATTTATTGTATAATAAAAGCATTGCGGTGGTGTGTGACATTGACAGAGTGCTGCTATTCACTAAAGAGCATGCCTAATAAGCGATAGTTAATTGGCAAACATTGAATGACACCAGCCATTCCCTGGTATGTCAGTTCAGTACTAGTGAAATGAAGATTTAGCAATTTTTCCAATTCTTCTGCATTTCTTTCTGAAGAAAGCAAAGACTGTTTTGACCCAGTTTTCTAAAACGCATTTAGCTCATCTCCTGGGCCCTGTGTTTGGTTTACTACACGACACCATTCAAGTTCAGGATAGCTTTTATGAGCCTAGCCAAGTGTGGGAGGGACATTTGCTGGATAAACATGATAAATTCAAAGATAAATTAAAAGATATTTAGCGGTAAGTGTGTTTCTCACAAGAAAAGATTTTGTCTTTGTGCCAGAGGCTATTCAAAATTGATTCATATTCATTAATCATGTTGTTTGACAGCAAATGGTTACAAACTAGATTTAATACATCACTGATGGGAATACCGGAGTGCCTGTAAAATATGCACTACAGTAATAAAACATGAATTGACGTATGTCTCTTTTCTTATTCATTGATGAAAAGGCCACTCATGAAAAGGCAAGGACCTTGGGTTCATCTGTGCTTAGTGCTTATAGAACAAGAGATGAGAGGAAAGAGCTTCTGGCCAGATCTCATTAACCCAGTTTTGGTGTGCTGTCCTGATCCACAAAGATAAATGCTAGGTCTGTAAACAGCATCCCTCTCTTTTCACCAGCCTGGCTTAGTATTTCATACAATCATTTTTGATCTATCGCAGGCTGTCATCTAGAATGTAATGCATTTCCTATTATCAAGGCAGGTAGGTAGTAGGATTAATGGAAAGTTAACTGAGTGTCTTTGTATTAGGAATCATTTAATAATTTCTCCCACAGAGCATGGTGACTGTGGTCGGTTGTAGCTAGTGATGTGTACCTGGACCAGACAGTATAGTTAGAGGGTATAGTCTAGAGCATCTCAAACGTTCTCACCCATGGCACCCAAAAATAATGGTAAATGGGCTCATTTATATAGCGCTTTTATCCAAAGCGCTTTACAGTATTTTGCCTGACATTCACCCGGTCACACACACATTTATACACCGATGGTGATCGCTGCCATGCAAGGTGCGACCAACCACCAGGAGCAGTTAGGGGTTAAGCATCTTGCTCAAGGATGCTTGGGCTACCAACCTTCCGGCTGGTAGCCCAACACCCAGACCACTAGACCATCCTGTCCCCTTAATAAATAAATAAATAACTCATTGTGCATGCATGTGCTTGTGTGCAATGCATCAGCATACAAACATAGCTTACATAAAGCCTTAAACAGCATGAAAACAGTATAAAAAACAAATCAGGATTATGAATACAACACAAAAAAAATTCTGAAAACATTATCCCGGCCCCCCTAAAGCCAACATCCAACCCCTCAGGTTTCCGCAGCTGAAAGAACACTGTACACCACCCTGCCACAATTTCTCTCGCCTTCCCTCTCTATCTCTTCTTCTCATCATTCGATTCTCCTTTCGCCTCTCTCCCGCCCTTCACTGGCCTTGCATGATCCCATCGGTTCCAGCGTTCTCTTGTCACACGTGGTCCTGAGTGCTGCCGCGGTCTGACCTTTAACCTAACCAGGCACCCCCTTCACCTGAGGTGCGTTAATTATTAACAAACGTTCGTGGCGAACATGTTTGCTCTGAACTTGAATTTTGAGAGTTTTATGTAAACGTTCCAAAAATGTTAGATTTAAACTGACACGCTGCGTCCTGAGTCAATGTGTGGTCGTCGAGAACTACCTCCTCGATGACACACGCTTGTGTTTGCAAACGTTCGCGGCAAATACAATGCAAACGTATAACTGCTTGAATATGTTCGGAAACATTCGCAATGTTCTGCAGTATTTTGAATTGGCAAATGGTGGCGAACGTTTGTGACGAACATGTTTGCTTTGAACTTGAATTTTGAACGATTTGTGTAAAAATGCCTGAAATCTTAGATTTAAACGGTCACCCTTCGTCCAGCTTCAATGTGTGTTCCCCGAGAACTACCTCCTCATACCGTTTGCTTTTGTTCGCAAAGGTTCGCGGCTAACACAATGCAAACGCAAAACTCTTGAAATATGTTTGCAAACGTTCAAAGATCAACGTGTCAAAGATTTAACAAAACAGTGTATCCTTCGGTGCAACACAAATAACTAAAACATAAGATCATGTACTAGGTGTACACACCTCTACCCCTCCCCCCATGCAATCCTAGGAGCACACCGTTCTCTGAACGGAAAGTGCCCATGCGTGGCAGAGGTTTGCAAAGGGAACGCTATAGGGCGGCACCATGCCCCACCACCCGCCAATCAATTACCTGGTCGAGTCACTCATTCCCCTATCTGCCGTGTCCAAATGACATTGCAGTCACAGGAAGGGGCATCCTCTGATGCACTGGCTGTGGCTGTGGTGGCTGAATGGCGGCAGCACCTATCTGTGAGCCCACACAGGCCCACCGGCTGAATACCAAGCAGACACACTGCATGCATTTGGGCTGGATCGAGGTGGACGAGAGTGGGAGGGGAAGGGGGGGGGGGGGGGGGGGGCGGGGGGACGGCCCCCCCGGGAGGGGGCGGCAGGGAACCCCCGCGCAACACAAC
>JAODOY010000014.1:316898-328725 GCA_025399855.1 Forbesichthys papilliferus | reverse complement strand
CCCCCCCCCCCCCCCCCCCCCCCCCCCCCCCCCCCCCCCCCCCTGCCTCCCAGTGAGTGGGAGGCAGGGAAACCCAGCGCAACACATCATCCTGCAACAGAGACGATTCAGCACACAGGCAGTGACGCCGCTGCAGCATTACATAGCATCACGCAAACTGGCCAAGACAAGGAGGAAGAAACATGTATAGTCATAAATAATGTTAAAATATGTAACGCAAAAAAATGATTTCAAATGATCTCATGGTCCCCGCGAAGACCCGAGCCTTATAATGAGAGCCAGAGATATACATATTGGTATATGGATTTTTGCTAGTAATGGCTTCTGGATGGACTATAACTGCTGTTCTCCTATGGACAATAGGTCATTGTCTTGGGCAGTGCAGGGTCTGTGAGACAGAGATACTGACCATATAACCCCGTTAACAATCAGGATCACAAGATGCACGCTTTCACACACACACATGAAGACACACACACACACACACACACACACATGCACATGCACATACACACTATCAGATTCTATCTATCTCTCTGGCCAGATCTTATGGAGAGGCTGACCCCTGGCTGTGTGTCCGTACACCCCCCCCCCCCCCCCCCCCCAGGCTTTGTACTGCTGCGATAGCCAGATATGTAGTCAGATGCTGGGCTATATGTGAGGCTGGGATCAGTGTAGCCCTCTGCTCCTTCATCTCCTCAGTTATTCCCCTATCCTGTGTGAGTTGCATAAAAGCCGCTAGTACACAGTCCCAGAGATGCGGTATATGCACTATAAGGCATAGAGGGTGAGATGCAGTATACGGGAACATTAGCCTGTGGTTTATTTTAATAACAATGGAGCAGCAGGAAATCTTAATGGGGACCCAGAATCATCACAATTGTAATCTTATTAGCTTATGCTATCTAATGCATATGTTATTTATGCAAGCACAGGCTAAATCCTTAACCCAACATGAGACAATTGTTTCTTTGCTATACCTGCATATAAACCATTATGCAAATAGAACTGAAATTCATACATTTTCACACTGTATGTAAGTCAAGATGGCATGCACATAAATACACAAGTGCACTTTATCAGTGCGAAGATATGATCTGATATTCCAAATTGTGGGGTGATGAGGAAACAGCTATTGTGAGCTAATGTCACAATTAAATGACATATATTCAGCACTCTATATCTATAGTATAGGCCTACTGTAAATGTAGGATATTAATGTTAACTGATCTTCATAAAAATATAGCCATAACATTTAAATTATGTTCAGTCTCTTTCCATTTATTTTGTTACTGAGACATTTAACAGTGCTGGAGGCATCCACTTTATAATTTCATGATTTTTATCAGTCTATCACATCTATTAAATTTATCTAAATACTAACCTAAAGGCAATGTTCTTAATCTAGGGTCAGCCAATGAGTAGGCTAATTGGTCGTTGGTCGTGAGACTGAAGTACAGTATAGGATATGATTTCTAACATTTTGGTAAACTATGTTAACCGCATGTTATTGTCTACGTAAATATCGCAGCACTGCTTTATAATGGATACCCTAAACCAGACCTAATACATATTTGATCTGAATGACTGCAATTCTGACGATCTCCGGCAACCATAAACGAAGCAATGTCGCTAACTATCGCACTAGGCTTTAGGCATTAGGCTTGGTAAAGGTTTCCCCCTGCCCGGAACTCCGTATGGGAAATTTCAATTACTGCCACTTTTCATTCATTGTGTTCATAGCAGCTGTGTCATCGGTGGGTAGACAAATGGAAACACCTCTGTATCTGGAAATATAATAAGAGATTTTGCTGCATTGCACCTTATCCTAACTTTAGATGGGAAGTGGGCTTACAGGTCCCACGAACGCGTTTTGAATTGTAGACCCTAGCCATACAACACGATGGGGAAAATATAAAAAAATATTTAGACTGAGGAGCAACTAAACTGTCTATCAATTCAAACATTGTATTGGCTGATACATTCACAAGACAAACGTTCGCTATTTCCCATTGATTACCATATGCTACTGAAAACACTCACGAATTGTGGTTACAGTAACCACTTGACATGAAAACCCCTGGTCTTACCTGTGGACTTCAGGCAGGGGGAACCCCCAGAAATATGCGTAAATGAAGGAAGCTCCCGTCAGGTGCAGTAGCGGCTGTCCGTGGTGTGTCTCGGCACAGTCTGGACTGTATGAACCACAGGCAGGGTGTTCCCGAGAGGAGGGGGCGTGGCGATTGGCAAGGGGAGTAACAGCTGGATGTTTACGTGCGTGTGTGTGTGTGTGTGTGTGTGTGTGACATAAATGTCAGTGCAGAGTTTTTGGAGGTTATTATAGGCTACTTCATTCCGCAAAGTACTCAAATGGTTGGTAGTGTGTTCATTACGCATCTCAACACAATATTACGTAATCTAGAACATTTTACCAAGGAAATTGGCTAAATACGGCTATATGCAAACCATAATAAAGTATACCTATACCTTAAGCGTACTTTGGTCTACATTACATAAATACTTTTAATATGCTGTGGTGATGATCAGTGTTTGTCAAACTACTCAGGAATTGTAATAAATTACAATTTACTTATCAGGCTACTGCTTCAAAAAGTAATGATATTGCTTTATGTATTACTGTGTATTAAAAGTAATTACTTACGTTTCTAGTTACATAACTATATTACTTTCACAAGTACCCTGCCTTGCCCCTTCCCGAAAAATGACAACCTGTGTAACCAGTTCATTTTAAAAATTAATAATCTTTATTGGAACAATAATGAACCTTAGGAGTCAACAATCAGCCTTAAGTGAAAACATTGCAGCCTCTCAAACCAGATGATTGGACAGGTTGGTTCAATTAGCCTACCCTAAGTTGGCTAGGACCAGAAATATCGTTCTTGTAATGCAGTAATGCAGCATTGCTTTGATTGGTAATTTAATATCATTACTATTTTGGAAAAAGTAATTAGTTACACGAATAGTTACTGAAAAAATAATAATACACTGGTGTAATCTACACAGGCGTGCATGATACACCAACTAGTGACGTGAGCTCCATTCATCGTCTCACACATTTCCCCTGCAGGAGTGCAGATGTATTGCGGTCAGATTGATCTGGGTCTATGGTAGGCTATATGAATGTGTGACGTATTGAAAACGCGGTCCCATTTAATCAACTTCTGAGTTTACTTGAGTTCAGTAGAAAATATATTAGTATTATTATTGTAGTTTGTTATTGTACCACACGATGGTGCTAACGTATCAGGGGAAACAATTCTATCGACGTTATCCAGTATAGGCCTATTTACTGTACATGTCGAATTGATCTGCCATGTCCTATGTGGGGCAGGTCAAGATAAGGACTTATGCGTATAAATCACACGTTCACTGTGCGATGCTCCTCGTCCACATATTCTCCTCAGAAGATCTTTGCTCTTCAATTGGTTAGCACTGGCATGCATGTCCTTGACAGCTCTGCTGAAGGCATCTTTATGTCCTTTCATCTCTATCTGTCCCTTCAGTGCCTTCTCCTCGCACACACGTCTCCTGCTGATGCTCATTCAAGCCACTAGGGAAGACGTTGAGAATTAGACAAAACGTTGTCCTTATTTCCTAAAGCAAGAACTGGACAAGAACGGTGAAGGACACAACTTTGCCGTGTTCCAATAACGCAGCATCGTGTTGGGTGGTCCCAAGTCAAATAAAGCTCTGACAATTCAGTGTGTCATAAGAGCTGTCTGCAATATTTATTATTAACTCTGGTCTGTTATGATGGACAGATTTAGGCTACTTGATTCACGTGAAACTAGCTTTAAATAAAAGCCTACCTACGTCAGAGTAGATAAGCTATACAACATTCACATAGCATGGTGAGATCATCGATGATATATAACAGGCCTATCATGATGTGCATGTAGGCCCTTTATCTCCCTTTCCTGCTTTTGCAGCGTGCAATGCTCTTTACAAAGTCGTCTTCGCCTATTTAATATGCACGTTTGCTTTGATCTAATTTGCATCAATTTCATAGTAATTTCAGTGTCTAAAAAATCTCGAAGACATTGACTATATACACGCCAATCCAGTGGGTGGTGTATTGCAGCTAAATCTGTTTGCGGCGGCAGAAGATAAAACGAGGACGAAGAAGCAGAAACAATTATGAGTTTTTTTATTATTAAACATTCAACTTGTGTAAGTAAGAATGGATGAGTATTTAATACTGGAGACGAGGTATAATCCAACATAAAGTAGGCTCTTTAAAGGCTAATACATCTAAATCGTTGTGGATTATAACAACTATGTCTAAAATGCAGACGTAACGAGTGTTGTAACAATCAGAGAAGAATGTCATTACCTTATCTTACATAGGTAAAGTCTGTGTAGCCGATTAGAATCTGACTGGATAAAATAATCAGGTGTGCTCGTCGTGGATGTTGTAAATGCGTACGATAGTCTGTGGGGTTGGGTCAGGACACGTTAAATGTTGGTTACATTTATTACCTAATAATTGTGTTTTAATGCAAACAATTCAATGCATTACATTCACAAATATGAATCCGAATGACCGTGGTGCTAGTGTAAACATATATCACTACTAGTGTCACTGTTACTTTCAGGAGATGGAAGATGTCTTAATAGCCTACCTATTTTTGTCAATTGATTGATTTTCCCTCATTGCTTCTGTGTCAGTGTATTGAAGGTGTGATTGGTGGTGGGACAGATTATAGCCAGAACAAAGGCAACCAATGGACTGCAAGCATAGTGGAGCATTCTCTTACACAGTTGATAAATCAGGGAAAGCCATTCAAATACATAGGTAAATATACATAGTTAATACATCCATCCATCTTCCATCCATCTTCTCCCGCTTATCCGGAGTCGGGTCGCCGGGCAGCAGCTTCAGCAAGGGACCCCAAACGTCCCTTTCCCGAGCCACATCAGCAAGTTCTGACTGGGGGATCCCGAGACGTTCCCAGGCCATAGTTAATACATTTACATTCAGATGTTTTGCTGTTAACTGTGCCATAATGCGGAAGATTGGAGCAGGTCTCCACACAGCCAACCCGTTATTGGAACACTGCCAGTGATGGTGTGCCATCATGTATATTGCCTCGAGGGAAAAATACAGTGAGAAGTTCCTTTTTTTTTACACTGGTGTATTATTGTGGAACAGGCTTCCGTTGAATCTCCAATATGCACAGATGAAAATACAATATAAAAGACAGGTTAGGACTGTTTTGTGGAACAGGGTAACAGAATAATCTATCAATGTATTAACATAATGAACTTTTATATCTATTTTTAATTCTGGTGTTAGTCTTTTCATGTTCTTTTTAGTAATTTATGTTTTGTTCTTAACAATGTGGGACCATGTTGGAAATAATCATTATTTTTCTAGGATTTACGTAAGCAGTGGTGTGGCTTTTAGAGCAGCAATCTGTTGCATACAGTTTTTCATTGTTTACTAGTATTTAATCAAGAACATTTCACTCCAAATAAAAGTTATTTTACAAATATTTATGGTTTATTTAGTGTTCAAGTCACAGAGTAATATATTCTAAATTCAAAATATGAATGCAAATTAATATATTTACACTGTGTGTGTGTATATATATATACATATACACACACATTATAAACATACATACTGTATGTGTATACTGTGTGTGTGTGTGTATATATACACACACATACATATACACACACAGTATATAAATATATACACACACACACACATATATATACATATATACATACTTTTTTTATAATTTAAATATTACATCTTTCTGAATAATGAGGGGGTTCAACATATGCTTCTCAATACTGACACGTTGCATTTCTCAGAGCTGCACATGAACTAGTGCCAATAGACACACATGCTTTTTGATGTACTGATTTAAAAAATATATAATTTCACTACTTAAAATACATTTATCTTTTAGGCCTACTGATTTTGAGATTTGTTTTAAACATAATCAAATGGGTTTAATTTCTTAGCTTCAAAATTTGTTTTTGTACAGGGGCATTCATAGCTGAGGTCTTTATCCCTATTAAACAACAAAAAAGGACAGAACAGACATTCACTCAGGTATATAAATAGCCATAATAGATGGACGTCACTATTTCAAATATATATTCTTTTTTTCTTCAGATGGATGTCTATTTGTGTGCATTCAGAATAACACTGAGAAAAACATATTCCAGTGTGAATTAGAAAACCCCAAATGCATCAAAACAAAATCACATCACACCAATAGCTGTTGCTGAGGAGCTGAACCAAAGCCACTTAACAATTCTCTGTAAACGAGCAAAACCTAACAGAGACGTCCATGCTATTACATTACAGTGTTTGACAAGACAACAGACTATACATCCATATTTAGGCACAGTGCATGGAGCTTGACCTCTCTTGTTGAAGCCCACAAAGCACACCACAGAAGCAGCATGTGTTACTGATAAAGCTGTTTTTAAGGAGTGAAAAAAGAAGCCATTAAATAGGGGGTGAGGGTAAAGTTCCAGTATAAAATACCCTCCAAGCAAATCATTACAAGTTAGCCAGCAGCTCTGTACATGCGTACACTATGCCACCATGGAAATAATACAATCAAATGGCTCGTGATCAGCAATGGAAAATGGACTGCATTTTATATAGCGCTTTCATCCAAAACACTTAACCCTTGCGCTGTCCTATGGGTCAAAATGACCCGGTGCACTTGCCAGTAGAGGGCAGCAACCACAACACGGACATATGACATTCTGCGGTTTGCTCCCTCTGCTGCTAGTCTGCTGAAATGCCTTAGGACAGTGCGAGGGTTAAAAAGTGTTTTGCCTCAGAGTCACCCATTCAATTGTGATACCATGCAATGCCATGCCATGCAAGGTGCAACCAACCACCAGGAGCAGCTGGGCATCTTGCTCAAGGATGCTTACAGGTAGGTCAACACCAATGTTTCAACCCATGACCTGGCTGGGAGCCCAACACCCAGACAACAAGCCCATCCTGCCCATGACCATGACTGGACCATGCACTATAAAATGTATTTAAATGTAAATGGGTGCATTTATTGACTAACTACCAAAAAATGTAGTTATTTGCCTTCCGTTGGCCTAACTGTTATTTCAATGGCTCTGGTTATACTGTATGTGAATATCATATTTTATGAAGGTCTGTAGGGTTTGATTTTTGTTATTTTTTGGTTAAAATGTAGTCACATTAGCCGCCTCTAGTCTACTAGTCCCGTAAGCACCACGCTTTAAATTAGCTGACCGTATATAGTCTATTGGTAACGTTCTTGGTTTGGTACAGTAGCTACATCAGGGTTGGTTCATTGCTTTTTACTCTCAACTATGACCAACAGAGTTAATGCAGACAGAATTAAGATTATCGGGTGTTAATGTGTAAACTGAACACAAAAGGGATCCATAATATGGCACTTGAAGGGTTCCACAGGGAAATACGCCTGTCAGGGCCGGCCTGCTCTGCACGGCTGGCATCAAACACACACGCTCTCTCTAGGCATTGCAGGACACAATGTGGCTAATGTTACCATTCATATCACCCCCGGCTTCGTGACCCGCATCAACGGGAATGTCATAGGCGGTGTCACTGAGCACATCATAGGACGTGTCATCGGGCACGTCGATGGAGTTCTCGTTCACCAGCTCCTTGTGCGGAGTGGGGCTAGGCGGAGCCAGGGCGGGCCTTCTCATCGGGCTGCCGGCCGCCGACGGCCCGCTGCAGACCAGGCAGAGCAGGGACGAGCAGTCCCAAATCCGGTGTGTCATGCTGAAGGAGAAGAGCTTGCGGCAGGGGTGACAGAACTGGTAGAACACCAGCATGAAACAGATGCCGATGGCGTACGCCACCAGCAGCTGTAGCACCAACACCGGGGCGCTGACGAGGTCGTAGAAGTCCGTCTTGTGCACGTACCACAACAGCAGGAGGGAGGCGTTCTCCACGAAGCGCACCATGTAGTACACGGCCATGCGGTACCAGTTCTGGGACTTGTTGATCAGGTCCGGGTCGCTGAGCTTCAGCTGCACGGCAGACCAGCAGAACATGTTGATGCCGGCGTAGAGGAAGGTGAGCAGGCAGAGCACGATGGTGGTGCCCACCCTGGTCAACGTCTTCTCGATGTTCTCCGGGAAGGGCGAGTGGCTCACCCAGAACAGCACCCACGGGTAGAAGAAGAAGACCAGGAAGTTGGCCAGCACCACCGGCAGCACCCACAGCTGCAGCACGGAGCTGAAAAGCACCAGCACCGTCACCCGCGTGGCGATCTCGAAGCTGCGCCACAGGAAGATGCAGAGGTAGGCGGCGGGGTGAATGTCCACCTCGTACTCGTCGTACTTGATCTTGATGGCCAGGATGTTGCAGCGCAGCGCCCCGTAGACGATGGAGAGCAGGGAGATCACCATGAGTGTGCCTGGGGGGGGCGGGGGGAGAGAGAGAAATTAAGAATGTAAGAAAGAGGGGGAGAGAGTGAAAGAAACAACAAAAAAGAGAGAGAAAGGGTGGCCCACAGGTGTTATTTGACTCCCAGCTTGAATGTTGTGTGATCGCGCCCCGGAGTCTGCCTACCGACCCTGTAAGCATCCCCGAGTACGATGCTTCGCCCCTCACCTGCTCCAGCTAACCCTAACCGTACTCATTGTAGGTCGCCGTGGATACAGGCGTCTGCTACATGACCTAGTCGTAAAACCACAGTAAGGATTGTGTCATCGCAGAAAAGAATGTGATGGTGACATCACCATCACATTCTTTTTAACACTAGATTGCATGTTTGACAACGTGTAGACCTTCACTAAAGCTGTGAAGTGCCCCCTGGGAGGGGGTGAGCCCGTAGCTCTCTGCCTGATGGGAACGTGCTGAGAAGCAACTAGCATGCATCATCATCACTATGTTCCACCCACATGATCTGTTAGCTACGCAACACCCACGTTCAACCATGATAGCAACGCGGGGTCATTGCCAGGGGTGGCCCTTGAGTAGCCCACGCAGAGCAGCCACAGTGAATGCATGCTCTGGTGGCTTGGGTGCGCGTCTGTGTGTGTGTGTGTGTGTGGGTGTGGGGGAGTGGGGGGGTGATGACTGTGTCCCTGTAAAGGGCCTCTGTTGGCCTGAGAGTGGAGACTACTCTATGACAGTAATCAGGTGGTCAGATATGGAGGACCATAAGTAAACAAATATAAAATACGGTAAAAATACAGAAATAGCCTTTTTATTATTACCAAAATAAAATAAACTTTTCATTTATTTATACTTGTTTATTTATTTATTATTATTATTATTATTATTATTATTATTATTATTTTAATGTATTTATTCGGGCACCTCTGGTCCTCCATTTTTAGGCATCTGTGAAGAGACCCTGAATTAAAGGTCACACCAGAACACAGCAAGGGCCACAATGGAATATATACATACGGGTTTGGGGGTTATTAATTCCTCCTGGCTGGCATACTGCATGGTGGTCCTGTGTGTGACGGGTATTTTGTTCACTGGAGGGTGGTATGAGTGATGGCTAAACCATATACAGTGCGGTAAAAGCTGGGTCAGTGATCCTCAAGTTCGGTAAGATACGGAAATGCGAGAAGATATTTGGTGAATTTGACTAAATGTTTATTAGCTTAAAATAGATGACTACACCTTTAAACGTAATATCGTGCTAAGGGAAGGGGCAGAGGGCTCTCGTGTATATTCTCTCTCTCTCTCTCTCAGCTTGAGATGAAGAGGAGGCAGGTGTGCTGAGCCTTCCCACCTGACACACATCCAGCAATCAAGCCTTCTATAAAAGCTCAGCTCTCCAACGCTCACTTGCCAGATTGTAATACGTGCAACAGCGTTTATCCTGATTGTGTGCCGGCCCCCTACTAATTTTGCTTCTCCCTCCAGCCTCTCCGCAACATTTACCCCCTGGTTACCTTGCCTCTCCACCCTGGATCCCCGTTTTGGCTCTACGCCACCTCCTGGACCCTGCTCTGGGCGTTCACCTACCTACATTACCTTTCCTGTTATAAAATCCCTTTTCCTCACCCTCTAGAACAATATACAGATAGATCAATGTGCAAAATAATAATATTTTTTTCTCTCGATTACATTGTTTTTTTAATTGTTAGGAGCCGAAATTGAAATTGCAAATGAACTTTGATTCATTACACAGCCCTAATGCCTACATTTCCAGCCTCTGTGTCACACACACATAGGTCCCCCAGCTTTAGCCTTGACAGATGCTTCTGGTCCCGGGCCGTAAAGGTATGGTCAGCAAGGTATTTGTAAGCAAATACACATTTAGTCAAATTCACCAAATATCTCCCCGCATTTCGCTAGCTTACCATTCTCTGTGCGCGTTGAACAAATCTGATACTTCCACACGGCCCTGGCTGTAAATAGTAACATAAACGAAGTGGCGAACACCGCTCGTATCAACAAAGCCGCAGCACTACGCTTTGCTTCTCGCAGAGGACCGCATAGTGATTCTGTTTTGATTTTAACAAGAATGACTGAAATCATTGAGCCATTCAGTCTTATATGACTGACCCTGTCTGACCCTGTCTTTACAAGACGCCAGCCCCGCCCACCGAAGACGCACCTCTCCCGACGGACAGCCCTCTCTGCAGGACACAGATGTAGAGCTGCAGGGTGAGCTGCGGGGCAGAACCCAGGAATGCCTGGATGACAGATGTCCGGGCGAATGCTGCTCTGTGGGTGAAGAGCTTCCCCTCCGCCTGGCCCACCTGCCGCTCCACCTCCTCGGACTGGCCCGCACGGGGGATCTGCTTCTTCCTGGTGATGCTGACATAGGGCTCCTCCACTCGGCCAATGCTGCCATAGATACAGAACGCCTCCAGACACCTGGAAGATAAAAAACGAGGTGCAGTACAGCACTTATGGGAACAGCATTTCACGCATGGGCAGAGGTTTCCTTTGAGCATTGGGGGGCGGGGGAGGGAACACATTAAGCAGGGGTCTGGGGATCCTCCCCCTTACAGTTTGCAAACATTTCCTGCATTCTGGTGAATGCTTATGCACAATTTTGTGCATTTTCTTTATCTATCAATCCTTTCCACGTCGACTCAAATTAATACTTTATTAATACTTAAGTTTTGGTATATGGAAATGGAATTTTACATATATACATTATTGGTAAGGAAAAGTATATTAAGGAACCATTAGTTTGTCCATACCAATACTTTCTACACTACTTTATCTATGATAACACACCGCACAATGAGCAGCACACCAGCGTTTCTCTCCTTTGTCTATTTGTGCTGAATGTGAGAGGTGCGTGAATGCTGCACATCTAGAGAGAGACAGACACCTGACCTGCCGTGCCAGATGGTGCATTACACAGAACAGAAAAGGCCAGGCACTTCTAAAGAAATTCTCGGCAAGTGATTGTATGGACTGACGGATCACATTGGTTAACGTCATACCTAAACTACTCCCTTGGCTGCCAGTATGACGCTAGTTGGTCAGAACCAGAGCCACGTGAAGAGAGAGTTGCGTCATCTTTTCACTGAAATGGACCGTTCCCCCCCCCCCACAGCAACGGAGCCTCAATATAGATCCTAGAATTTAGAATTTAGCCTAAAGACTAAAAGTACCCAAAATCTATTTTAAATTGGTGCATTTATTGACTATTAATTACCAAAAACACACATATATACATAAATATATACACATATACATATATATACATATATATACACATACACATATACATACACATATATATACACACATATATATACACACATATACATACACACATATACATACACATATACATACACATACACATATATATATACACATATATATATA
>JAODOY010000014.1:301233-316798 GCA_025399855.1 Forbesichthys papilliferus | reverse complement strand
TATATACATACATACATACATACATACATACATACATACATACATACATACATACATACATGTATATGTGTGTGTGTATATATATACACACACATACATTATATATGTATGTGTGTGTATATATATACAAGCATATATATATATATATATATATATACCCATACACACATTATATAGGTGTATGTGTTATATACATACATGCATATACATATACCCATACACACATACATTATGTATGTATATATATGTATGTGTGTATGTATGTATGTGTATATATATGTATGTGTGTGTATATATATATATATATATGTATATATGTATATGTGTGTATATATATTATGTGTGTGTGTGTTATATACATACATGCATACTTATACACACATACATACATTATATATGTGTATGTGTGTTATATACATACATGCATATATATATACACATACATACATTATATGTGTATGTGTGTTATATACATACATGCATATACATATATCCATACACACATACAAACATAATGTATGTATATACATGTATGTATGTATGTGTATATATGTGTGTGTGTGTATATATATAAATGTATGTATGTATATGTATGTATGTATGTATATATGTGTGTGTATATATGTGTGTGTATATATATGTATGTGTGTGTTATATACATACATGCATATATATACTTATACACACATACATACATTATATATATGTGTGTGTGTTAGAGGGTTGCTACATTAGCACATTTGGCGTGAGCCATACTCTCAGAGGGGTGTCCATGGTGGCACTGCAAACCCCCGATATCTGATTAGCCACCCTAAAATGTCATTGGCTATCACTTGATGCTGATTGACACCTCATTTCATCTCTTCCTGAAAGATGTGCTTATTATGACATCTGTCTACCTACCCTACCCTTCAGCAATATTTAGTCTACGTCGATGACACATACACTTTGGTCATCAATCCCTGCATGTTTCCAACTCTACACATTTCGTTTGGACAAGTTAGAATAATATAAGGTTACAGCTACACCGGAAATAATATGATTCTAAGATTATGAGGAAGTGGCTGAAAACAAGTTTGTTCTGCTTTCCCTGTCTGGTCTTGAGATATGCACGTGCTTTGCTATCCTGAGAATGCGTCTCACACCAAAAACTATACTGGTTTGGTTGAGATCTATCAAATTCCTTCATAGTCAGGTCTGCCTCAAAGTTTGGCAACTGTGGTGTTTTTGTCAGGCTAAACCTGCTTGTAATTTTACCAAATTGTAATACACATGTGTTCTCATGTTTCTCCAATTGTTACCATACTGTTGTTAGTGTTACGTGAGAGGTTTGTGTTTGGCCTGACATGACACTTTCCCCCCAGGTGATGAGAGAGTGGGAGGAGGCTGAAAGGCAGGCCAAGAATCTTCCTCGTGCAGACAAAAAGGCTGTCATCCAGGTAGGTCAAATACGCATACAGTGACCATCCCCATGATTTTGATGATTGTGTTGTTTTGGCGAAGTATTGCCTCCACAATTCTTCCTGGCTGCCATTTGTGCCTGGAATTACCTTTTTTTTTCTTTTTTTTTTTTTTGGTTGAAGCTAGAATTACAAAAATGTGAGTGTTCCCACACTCTCAATGAGCTACCAATATAAGATTAGATAGGACAGGGAAGGAGAGACAGGGAATGCCTGGGAGAGAGAGATCAGGAATAATTGGGAAATAACAGCTGACCGGATTTGAATCCCTGTCTCCAAAGGCACTACATCCCAGATGGACAAGGAGTTATTTGAACTTAAAACAAAGGTCACTATGTGTTGATAATGACACAACCTCTCTGCTTGTGTTCGGCTACATTCACAGAGGAAACAATTGGTGTATAGCGTACTCACACCTGGCCCAGTTGCCTTGAACCGTGTCCCAGCACGATTTTCCCGCTTCCTGACTCACCCGCTGGCCTGCACTCACACTGCAGTTAACATTCAAAACCAGGGCACGTTTACTCCAAAACATTAGGTTATATTATTGTTATTATTATATTATTATAATATTA
This sequence comes from Forbesichthys papilliferus, assembly GCA_025399855.1. Taxonomy (NCBI): domain Eukaryota; kingdom Metazoa; phylum Chordata; class Actinopteri; order Percopsiformes; family Amblyopsidae; genus Forbesichthys; species Forbesichthys papilliferus. The sequence continues at coordinate 314,763 of JAODOY010000014.1, read as the reverse complement.
TATATATTTCGTGGCACACCCGGGCACAGTACGGCGCGAACACACTAGTCAAACAAACCAGACTTTGTGGTCAAACAAGCTCGGGCACGGTTTAACTGGGTTAACTGGGTGTGAGTACGCCCTTAGTATTAAAGTAAATTCAGCTATAGCAAGCTAAATGTAAGATAATACAGATTTTGTCAAGTTCACAAAATATCTCCTCGCATTTTGTTAGCTTACCGTTCTGTGTGCGTGTTGAAAAAATAATCTGGTACTTCCACACGGCCCTGGCTTTGTAAATAGGAACATAAACAAAGTGGCGAACACCGCTCACAACAACAAAGCCGCAGCACTACGCTTTGCTTCATAAAATATATAGTAATGGTACTAGTAACATAACTAATTACTTTAAATACCCATTAATAAGTAAAGTAATGTTATTACTTTTTGAAGGAGTTATATGTAAATGGTAAGTTGCTCAACACTACATGTAAGTCGCTTTGGAACAATGTGAATGTAGCGCTGCGTGTTGCGCATGCTAACCCCCACATGCCTGCGTCAGCACTTCCAGGAGAAAGTGGAAGACCTGGAGCAGGAGGCGGCCGGGGAGAGGCAGCAGCTGGTGGAGACCCACATGGCCCGGGTGGAGGCCCTGCTTAACAGCCGCCGTCGCCTTGCCCTGGAAAATTACATTGAGGCCCTGCAGGCCAACCCTCCACGGGTACACACACACAGCAGTGTATCACACCCTATATCGGCTTACACATAATATCACACGTGTGCATTGAAAGCGGCGCCGTGTGCATTTGGCCCTACATGGGAATGTGTTAACAGCGCTGCTCATTCATAAAAAAATAAATGTTTTAAAAGAGAGAGGGAGGGGGAAACAAAAACCAGCTGTGGTTTTGAATAAATGAGGAAGGTCAGCTGGGTGTGACATTGTGACGTGCACAGCGACTTAGATGTGCAATAGGTTGCTATTAGTAAGTGAAACATTTGTGCTGCCAGCGCAGATGATGCAACACATTCCAATGAAGGAGAGCGGAAGTTAGAGGTCAAATGTGCACACACACACACACACACACACACACAGTTAATGTGTTAAGAAGACTGTATTGGATGTCACGGAAACACGCAATATGAGTTAGACCAGAGTTGGTCTATAAATGCGTAGGGGACCTTTACCCTAGAAGGGTTATTTCTTACACTATTTGAGCAGTCATTAGGTATAGTGTGCGATTGTAAGCGAAGTGTGTGTGCGTGCGTGCAGTACTTGACCTCTGCCCATCTCACCTCCAGCCTCGCCAGGTGTTGAGTCTGTTGAAGAAGTATGTCCGTGCGGAGCAGAAGGACCGACAGCACACGCTCAAACATTACGAGCATGTCCACACTGTTGACCCCAAGAAGGCTGCTCAGATCCGACCTCAGGTAGCCTAAGGCTTTATTATTGTATTGCAACACCTGAACCGGGAACGCAGTCAACGCGGTTATGTTTTATGCTGTTTTTGATTATATTGAAGCAAGTGGCGATTACTCTGAGACTACTTGGGACGTCGTACATCTTCTATGATTTATTAAAATATATGATGAGATACAGCAAGCATCCCATTACTACTATTACTCATAACTGTGCTATTTAGGCATTACAATGTGTAAACGTAATGTAATATCCTTTCTCGAACCCTTTAATACTACCATACTATATCTGTGTGATACGTAAACAGTGTAGCAGAATAGTCTCCGACTAGAGTAGACCAACGAAAGCATAGGCCCTATATACCTATTGAAGCTCATCTTCAATTGGTTTCTATGGCAGATTCAAGCATGTTTTGTGTCTATGGCAAAAAGGTCAACGTTAATTGAACAACAGGCCGTAAATGTGTAATTTTGGGTCCCACCTGGAAGATGCTTTTCGCATAGTAAAACATCTTGCCCTTTATTGGAAAGTAGACTTTCTTTAATTAGTTTTTGTCTTGCCTGGAAGCACAGCTTCTCCATTTAATTATCATGATATTACGTTCTACTGTTTCTGAAAAGGATATGAGACTTCAGAGTTCTCGTTTCTTAGTTTTTTTTCCATAGCTTATTGTATTATTTATTTTATTTATATATATTATGTATGTATGTGTGTGTGTGTATATATATGGATGTATGTGTGTATATGTATGTATGTATATATGTATGTATATATATGTATGTATGTATATGTATGTACACACACATATGTATGTACACACACACACACATATATAATAGTTCAAAGTGGGACAACAGGTCATTTAAGTTATCTGGTGTAACCACTATGCTTGTCTTGTGTCTAAATGGACCAGCCAAGTATGTTATTTGAATCCTTGTTTGTATGAATGTTCAGTTAATGTCCTCCTAAGCTCATATTTGGCTCTGTGGTGTTTATTTCTATTCTCAGAGCAGCGCTCCAAATAGTAGGGATGTAGAGTGGGATCTATTGTCTGATCCAGATTTCTTGCATTTTTATTAAGTATTTATTCTGCAATATATCTCAAACATTTAAAAACTGACTGCAGCATTTTATTCTGTTTACTCTGAAGTCATCAGTGAAACGGGTGCATTTGAAGGAAGTGTTTGAATATAGATGTGCTTTCTCCAGGACTTATATATAGTATATTTCCCCACAGGTTCTGACCCACCTGCGTGTGATCGAAGAGAGAATGAACCAGTCACTGGGGTTATTGCACAAAGTTCCTGGTGTGGCCAGGGAGCTTCAAGATCAAGTTTGTATGTGCTGGCAAGCCTAAACAAAGAAGTGATTTTATATGATTCCAGTGTATCTGCCAGCAGTACGTACGTAGGCAGGATGTTCCAAGCCACGGGACCCTGATAGGCAAAGCACAGTCGCGTCTAGTCTAGAATTATGAACAGCCAGCCGAGCAGGTTTCACCTAAACACCTAAGGCTGCTGGTTCATACAGCTTTAATAAAACCGTGATTGTAATTTGGAGGCGGGCACTGACCCGCCTAAAATGTGACCAAGGAGCCCAATTTGTTGAAATTGACAGTGGACCAGTGTAAAGACGTCAGGGCTGCATGGCGTCACCTCGAATGTGGCGTAGTAGTCTATTAACACCAGTGAATACCCTAGTAAAACAGCAAGTGAGTTGGTTTTGTTCCAAAGTGTATGTTGTATTACAAACTCCACAGTGCATCTTTTATGGAGACATGTCTGTGAATCAGGGTGAATTATGGCACAGTGATTTTGTTCTTTTAATTTCTAACTGGTTGCCCTGTATGCACGTGAACGCATTATTTCATAACTGTTGACCTCCCTCTGCCTTCCCTAGCTCTCTCTCTCACTGGCTCTCGCTCTCTATTTCTGTCTCTCACACACAGCTGTAATAATGCAGAGAATCCAGGCCGAGCTGTCTCAGCAGGTGTCCTCGCTGCAGAGCGACGTGCGGGTGGGTCTGTGTTCATGCACTCGTGCACTCACGCGCGCCTAGAGACACCACTGCTCTTCAGTCAGTGAGCTCAGTCAGAAACATGTGTAGTGCGTAGATTACGACCGCATTGAAGGCTTTCAGCTTTCAAATATTGGAGCTAAGTGGCGAAGTTTGTCACGTGCAACTTCGAGAAGATGCTGCACTGCCCGTTGTGTGAGTGTGAATCTGACAGAACGCAGACGAGTGTCTTCTCCGCTCTGGCCAGCTAACGCACACTAGCATATTAACGACAGCGACGTCTGCATTTACAGGCTGATGGAAGGGTGAGTTATGGCAACGACGCCCTGATGCCTGACCAGGCCTACAGCTCTGCTCCCATGGACCCAGGCTTTGACAGACGGGGCTTCATCCACCCAGAGAGCTTCAGTCAGCCCAACACAGACAACCACGGTAGTGTACCGTATTAACATAATATACAATGGGAGTGTTGTTTTAGGTCCGTTAAAATGTTTAAGTAATACATTTTTAATTAATATCCCTACATTGAAATGGTTCAAATGTGGAAAAAACTGAATATTCGAACTCGGGTTTGAACTCAGTCTTTTTCCAAATAGTTTGTTTGTGATTAGAAAATGTAACCGATGTGTCACACGGACCGTTTTTAACCACCTGGAAACACAGTTCCACATTATCACTTCCTACCAAATAGTGTCCTATTTTTGCACATTGTATGTAATTACATTGTGATCTTAGCTCATCGTCAACTATTTTTACCGCTTGGTCTCTTCCTATAGTTGAGCCTGTTGATGCACGTCCTGTCCCTGACAGAGGCCTCCCGACGCGCCCTGGTAAATTGATGTTTGTCCACTATTAATCCGTTAATCCATCCATAATGAGATCTAATCTATTTTCTTATCTATTTTATCTATCTTATCAAATCTGTTATCTAACTGATTTAATCTATTTTATCTATCTTATCTTATCTAATTGTATTGAATATATTATCTATCTTATCTAATCTATTTTCTTATTTTATCTATTTGTATCCAATCTATTTTATCTCATCTGTTTTATTTATTATCTTATCTATTTTATCTAATTGTATCTAATCTATTTTATCAAATTTATTTTATCTAATCGTATCTAATCTATTTTATTGTATCTAATCTATTTTATCTATCTATAGCATAATGACACAGAATGCATTTATCATACATACTGAGATGAATACATGTGTTTAGTATCTGCCCTGAAGCCAGAAGAGATTCCGGAGGTACGCATGGACACAGAGGGGGGGCAAAGTACTGGCTATGAGGTTCATCATCAAAAACTGGTACTTAAACGCACTGATAACCTGATGTAACAAACAAGATGCACAAGCCTGTGTAGTATCAGTTGTGGTTTGTTCCATAGGTGTTCTTCGCTGAGGACGTGGGCTCCAACAAGGGCGCCATTATCGGGCTGATGGTCGGAGGGGTCGTCATAGCGACCGTCATTGTCATTACTTTGGTTATGCTGAGGAAGAAACAATACACCTCCATCCACCATGGAGTAATTGAGGTACAATATGCAAAACGGTGCTAATTACAGCTACAGGTTTACATTGGGTAATAAGGATATATAGGTAATGGTTCCATCAAATTAAACCTTTTATAAATAGTATATAATATTTCATATTTAAGTGCTTGTCCCTGCATTGGTTCTGCTTTTGTCCACGTCACAGCCATACTGGCATTTTGCCTGTAATTTAACTAGGTAGCGAGGTGGGATATTGGGGGAGCAGATATACATGTTTATCAACTCGTGTTCCTGTTCACACATGACCCCATGCAGGAACGGTCCCTGTAAAATGCAGGGATATACAGCATGTGTTAAAAGAGCTTTTGTCTCGAGTTGTATTATATTGAAGTGCGGCTGCACCCCAGCTCTGAGCCTGACTGCACCCATTGCACTTGCAAAAATGCTAAAACATGTGAGCTAAGTGAGGGGAGGGGCCCCATTAACGTTGATATTTGATGGAGCACGAACGGACGAGGAGTACTGTTGGAAACCAGCCAAGTCCAGGGCGAGTTTTAACGGATAAAGCGTGTAGAGCCATTTTAAATCTAAAACATTTTTAAAATAGGAAATCAATATTAACATCAGCATTTATGTGTCTCACCACAATGCAGTCTTATTTAGTTTACAGCTATAAAAAACCCCAAAAGATAGGGTTGCTATATACTTGGGAGGTCTGAATTTGAGCTCATCGCTGTTTGCAGGTGGGCCCAGCCGTGACGCCCGAGGAGCGCCACCTCACCAAGATGCAGCAGAACGGCTATGAGAACCCCACGTACAAGTTCTTTGAGCAGATGCACAACTAATGTTGTAATGCTGAGTTGCTCGCAGATGTTTGATTAGGCTCCCCCCCCTGTCTTGCTTGTACTGCAGCACTGTGGGCCTCGTTTCATTTGGGTTCCTTGCCCCTGCCTTTTACGGTTGCTGTACAATGTAGCGGATACATGGATGAGTGTAAATAGTATGGCCAGGTTTGATTTTTATCCCGTTCAAATGCTACACAGGTGTTCTGATTTGAGGGGTTTGACTATAGAAAGGAAGTGGCATGGCCTGGAATGAAACGAAGCGTTTCCCTATAGAGTGCAGCACATATAACAATAATTTACCCCCAGTTGGTTAGACGGGGGTTTCATATTTCACCTGCAGAATTTAGGGAATCACGGAGGAAACATCAGCTTTGTCTGTACAGAAGAAGCTCCACCACCACGTCTGCTGTATATGTTTAACAATCTATCCAGAGCACAGATCTCTTTCCGTTTAAATAAATAAATAAATAATTCACCCTCCCCTCATCTCGCTCGGCCTGCTTGCTTACTCTCAAGACGACAGCTGTGCTGTTTGGTAACAGAACACTGGGAGGAATGGCTCAAGACCCCCTCTGCAGGATTAAAGTCTAAGCATTTCAGGTTTGTTTTTACCAAAAAATTGAAGAAAATCTGGAGGGGAAAAAACAAAAAAATCTTAGCAAAATATGTATAAAATAAAACATGCTGAATGTTTAGATTTCTGATTGTTACTTTTTTTGTAATCTGTGTAATGTATCATGACAGAGATTAGCTTGTTAGTATCTGTAGTGCATGGCAATATTGATGACGAATACAGTCAAATGTATTTTGAGGTCCTCAGTTTAACTTGTGGGAGTTTCCCTCCTATTACTAGTTTTAGCAAGATTGTACATGGATTAGTCTTTTTGTGATCATGTGAAGGGGGTGGGTGGATAGTATTTAGGATATGGTCTGCTTTATCATCACATGCTTTAACTGAATCTTTGCTTTTTAGCCATAGCCATGCCTCTGTTTGCTGCATGGGCAGAATGTTCTACTATATGTAATATATTATGTGTAAAAAGATCCGCAAGGAAATCAATTGTGTTACTGTTTGCGTTCTATGCACTCTGAGTTTCATTTTGAAAGTCACTATGACCAATATTACTGCTCCTTTTGTTTATTCCCACTTTTTTCCACCACTTTGGGATAGAGGTAGATGTTTAGTATGTTTTTACTTTTACTTTTAAATGTAATTCCACCCTCATTGTCTTATCTGTAAATATTTGACTTTCAACATGCTGGAATTCCCCCATTTTGGTTTCTGTAGTCATGTGCTTCATTCTTGAAATTTCTCACACACACAACCCAGTCTAGAACGTCCATTCTCACTTTAGAGGATGTGAGATCATTTGTTAGACCAATGGTTGTTCACTGTCCCAGTTTCACATTCCCTTTTTTAACAACATGCACAAACACACTTCTATACCATATTTCACATACATTCTATTTTTCTATATTTACTGTCAATACATGTACAGTGTGTTTGTCAAATAGTTGCCTGTCCATGCTTGCCTATTTGTTATAATCTTAAACTATCAGTCCTCCTGCTCCTAGGGTGGCTAAAATGTATGTGCAATTAATGTGGACATGATTCATTAAGCATCACTAAAATTAATAATCTCTGACCATTGGGTGGAATATATGGAAAGCCACTGCAATCCCCTTCAAATCAAAGCCAATCCCACAACCAACATGAATGTGACATGCATACTATGGTTCTATCAACAGAATATGCACATAACACACATCACTGTCTTACATGTACAGACATATACACCCTGAAGTGCTTAATCAATGTGAATGTTTAATATTTACGTGAATGCTCATTCTGTCTGGGAGGCTAGTGGTCTAAATTAAGGCTTTCATTTTCTCCCTTGTTTGTTCAGTGACTTCTATTTAGCCAAAAAGAACCATTTGCTTAGATTGATAAGCTTTCTACACTCACTATCCCATAAATAAAAAAAATGTAACCTACATAAATCTTGATTGATGTTTCATTAGGTGTTTTATACTGTAACTTTTCACGTCTCTTGTTTCATCAATAATGAATGCAGTCTGAGTTTAAAAAAAGAGCTTGCAATTTTATTCCCCCAGTGGACAAAAGGGGTCCAGCAATTTAGGGAAGAGCCTAAATAAAATACAAAACAGATTTTCTATAATTGGAAAATATGAAAATACACTTGCCCTTGTTGCTATCAAAAACATTGAGTACCAACCAGTATATACAATAGAAACAATTCTAAACTACAGACACAGACAAGGAACAAATTATGCAAAGCTCAAAACTGTTTTGTCACATTCCATCCATCCATCCATCCATCCATAATTTTAGATCCCAGTTTTCGCTCATTTGTCGTGCATACACATTTTCCCTCAAAGTGAACAGGAATTCTCCCCATGGTTCAGATTGTAAAACCCATCAACACTGGTCACCCTATTTCCAACCATAAGAGACTGGTGGTGACTCAACATGGGTCCAAGTTCATCTTCACATCCACACCCCTTTAAGCCAATAGCGGTTACATCAATGTAAGGAACGTCAACAAGTTTCCCCGATCAATGGCTGAGCTCTACCCCGACACGAGGGCCGCGATGTCCCCACCCCGCTCGCTTCAGCTGTCCTTGTCTAGCGTTGTGGCCAGTGTTACCGTGGTGATGGGCTGGCCGAGCCCGTGCAACTGCATGCGCGCCAGCTTCTTCTGTTCACACTCGGTCACAAGGGTGTTGAGCTCAGCGGCACTGTAGCCAATAAGTGTCCTTAGGTCGCACACGAACTTGTAGACGAAACGCTTGCCTTGAACTTTGCTGATCATGTCCCCGTCGTAGTAGTACCTAAGCAGGACGACGTAGAAAACAAATGTTAACACACACGGTATATTTCTACATTGGCATGACAAGTCCGTGTTAATAGAGTCTAAACAATAACGCTGTTGATTTTGGCACGGACGTGATTCTGTCCCGGGACCTTAAATGCCTGCTTTAACCCTCGCACTGTCCTATGGGTCAAAATTACCCGGTGCACTTGCCAGTAGAGGGCAGCAACCACAACACGGACATATGACATTCTACGGTTTGCTCCCTCTGCTGCTAGTCTGCTGAAATGCCTTAGGACAGTGCTAGGGTTAAAAAGGCAGAGTTGGTCATTCTCGAGAACGCTTGCTAACGTCAAGCTTAAATGAAAACAAACTACCTCAGAAGCTCTCCACACATTGAAACACATCGCAAAGTCAAGGGGACCATTTGTTTACGTTCCTATTTACGGAGCCAGGGCTGTGTAGAAGTACCAGATTCATTTTTTTGCATGCACAGAACAGTAAGATAGCAAAATATTTGCTGAATTTGACAAAAGTATATTAGCTAACATTAACCGACTATACCTTTAAGCCACATTTCTCTGCCATTTTACACACAAAAGGGTGTTTTTGCTGCTAGGTGCATCCTGTCGCAAAACAACACAGATGTAAGGACTGAAGCAAACCTGAGGGCTCTGCTGAGTTTTTCGTAGTTCATGGTGGGCTTATTTTTGCGCTGGCCCCACTTCTGGGCCACAAGCTCTGGTTGGTTGAGTTTGAATTCCCCCTCCTCGCCCACCCAGGAGATGCAGTCCCTTGCATCCTTGTCAGTTAGAAGCTCCAGGAGGAACTGCCACAACTGGATCTGACCATTGTTACCTAAAACCACATAATGTATAGTAGTGTTGAATTAAAAACACATGCTCAGAACGGTTAATATGCTGCGAAGTTTTGAGCTTTACTCAACTGCATCTGTGTTAGTCCCAATTGCATCTTTGTCCATATGTAGAAAGTATTTCCTTCCTGCTCATAGCACACTGGGCTATTAGCAATTATCTTTGAATATTATTATTATTATATATGTGATGTGTATTAGCCCTGTGACAATGCTGTCATGTGGGTGTAGCATCTCTACAGTGCTATTTTAGATTATTTGTCTATTATTTATGTTCAGACAAAGGAAAGAGTAAAACATCCAACATTAAATAGTGCTCAACAAAATATTTGAGTTAAAACCAAGGTAGTCGCTGGTACACAATGTAATAAACTCATGTTTGTTCCTACAAACAGAAAAGATATCGTCCGCAGGGGGAAAATGTTTTAATTTAAACGAGAACAAGATAGAACCACTGTACCTGTACGATTTCCTGGGGAGCTGCGCTCTTCTCCCCCTGAAATGCGAGGCGCTCTGGGCCCACGGCTTTGCTTCAATACCTTTATGGTAGCTGGGGCACTCAGTGGAGCAGGGATTATCTGCACAGCTGGAACAGGTGGGGAAAATCTAATGATCGGTCATTGAAACGCATTGAGATTTAGAATGATCAGAACGATTTTAACAATTCTCACTAAACATCGAGTCAACTGAGCCATTATTATTTACTTTTAGATTATTTTACTTTTAAGATTCCTACACCACCTTAATGTTATGCCAGCCAAATCGAATTCAAATTAAATCTGAGGGATCGTCTTTTGTTATTTCTCCATGCAAATGCAGAACGTGATGTTTGTAAATGCTATTTAATTATCATATTTGTTTTAAAAAGGAGCGGACATCAGAACATAATCCAACAAGGTAAAAACACAAATGAAAAATATAAGGAGTTTCTCTTAGTGCTAGTATGAACGAGGAAAATGTAGTGAGTTTGCCTAAAAGTTAAACTGAATCCACTAACACCTACGTTGATCGATGGTGACAGTTGCATCCTGGCCAGACTGATCCTGACTGGCCAACACATCTGAAACAAAGACATAACATCATGCATAATATTAATTCTCTTACTCGCTCAATATGAATTGAACAATTAGCCACAACACAACAAAAACAAGAGATTGATAGCAGCAGAGAGCAGTTTCAGACACACACCAGTATCAATTGGGACACACGTTTTGTGATTACAGGCATGCATTTATGAGGTTTTACATAAGAGCATAAACATGATATCAGATCTCCTCCAGGTCTTACATTTGCGTAGAAGTTCCAGGTGACTCCAGAGTATCTCTCCGTTGGGCACCTTCTGAAGGAAACCATCCTGGCTGAAGGAGCAGAGATCATAGCCGGGAATGTGAATGCCTCCTATTTCCATCTCATCGATGTTGAACTCCTTCATCACCCACACTGCCCAGTGGATTACCTGGTCTGCTGACCACAGTATAGGGTCTAGGTGGGAGGGAGAGAGGGAGAGAGGGAGAGAGGGAGAGAGAATGTAATGCTATTGTGTGTGTGTTGAAATGGCCAGCTGTGGCACCTACACCTCAACATGTCTGGTGCCCATTACATATATGAGCAAAGTATCCAATACTTATTGTGTGTAATACCTCAATTAGATTTGCTATTCATTAGCATAGTTAATAGCTAAGAATAATTGTATTACATTTTATTCTCTTTGTCATAATTATCTTTGTAGCTATTTATTTACAGCTTATATATTTTGCTTTTTACAAATATCTGCACAGCGCACACACAGTTGCTGTCAAATCTAATTTAACATCTGAATTCCGGGGATCAATGACGCATTAGGACTTGGGACGGTGCGACTAGCGATCAGAGCGCTTCTCTCATGCGCTTATTGTTGTTATTGATGTTGTCATCTTCTAGCACTTCCACTACTTTGTTGTGAATAACAACAGTAGTAAGTAATGGATATTATAGTACGTCATAACTTCGTTTTCGACCCCTCCTCACCATACGGTATCCCCAGGCGGACCTGCTCCTTGCGGTAGCCCTCCAAGGCTGCAGCCCAGCGCGTGACCTGCTCAGAGGTGTCGTCGGGCAGGGAGGAGCGCTCCACGGCGATGAGCTGTCCCTCCTCCATAAGTGTCCCATCCTGCCCGGTGGCGTCAGGGTCGATTACCACCTCTACCGTCTCCACCGGCTTTACAATCTCCAGAATGTTCAACTTCTCTTCACCTGGACGAGCAAGTTAACAGTTAAGACATGATTAGTAGTTACAGAATTAGACAAGAACAATATACAGTGAATATTTGCACATTCATGAAAATAAAAGAATGCTCTTGATCTAAGTAACTGGGAATAAACTTAGAGTGTTACCCGGTATCTGCCATTCTTGATACATGCATTACACTGTTAATACACACACACTACTGAAAATAGTATGGATATTATAACCACACTAAAAAAATATGGAAGAGAATTTGGCAATCCTGAGTGACCTTGGACTACGCTTTTATTAAAATGCGTACCTGGCTTGGCTATGATTTGAAGGCTGAGCTGCACTGTGCCATCTGTTTTTACTCCCTGATCAAAGAGGCTGTGATCAGGGTGCAGCTAAAGAGAACAGGGGGATGAATGACAGGTGAAGAGAGAAAAGCGTAAGGTATTTGTAAACTGATATCTTAAGGTTGTGAGTTGGATTTTCTTTCAACTGTCGGGGCTTGAGAAATGACTGCATGTATACATAAGGTTACCTGAATATCCTGGAGGCATATCTCGTATGCATCCAATGAAACCTGAACACGAGGCTCCAAAAGTTTCTTCAAATTTCCAATTGGCTCATTGATGTCAATATCTTGCTGGAACAAATCTGAAGCAGTGATGGTGTGTTCCTCCACACTAGATTAACACATAAAATATGTATCATGCAAAAAGATACATTTGGACTAATCTCACACAAATTGAGCAGTCCTGATATAATAACAATATAAAACATACCCTTCCTCCAGGCATGCCTGTTTCTCCTGTCCATCAATCTCAATCTCTATCATCTCTTCCGTCTCACTTCTAGACATTATCTTCTAAAATAAAACAGTGTTGAGATTGTATTATTATGTAGCCTAGTAGTAATAATTATTGCAGTTTCAAAGAAAGTAAAATAAAACAAAGCAATGGAAATGTCATTAACAAATTAACCATAATTACACAAATCAGTAAGAACAATATGTATAAAACATATTGAATAAACAGTTAATTTTTTTGTAGCATAGCTGTTCACACGCACAGTCCTTATCTTTCAGGCCTTTGAGCCTCGATTCCTCATTGGCCGTCTGGGACACTTTGCTGAGTAGTCCAAGCGCTAACATTAGCCAACTCGAGGGCGAGGCTTCACTCATGTATAGAGGCCAAATGGTAGGCCATTAGTTACAATTCTTGAAAAAGAGTAACTACAGAGCAACTGTGCACATGTAAAACATCAGAAATCGTGAACTTTGGTAGACTTTATTATGTGTCGTTAAGTTGAGCTTGGTGTAGCTATAGTTTTGTGTTGGGCTATTGTACCGTACGGTAGACTGCGGGCGAGGCAAGCGCTACCGCAGCGTCGCTCCATCGTATAGCAAAGAACAGTTAATTTACTGCAAAAACACACCGCCATTTATGTATTAATCGCATTATTATTGACTCGTACTGTAACTTTTCAACTAGAAAAGTTTTAAAACGGAAATAGAATAAACGGAAACAAAACAGCATAGGGCAAATGGAAAGGAGCCGGAAATCCTGGCTAGATTTACATCGTTATTAGACTTCCGAGAGCCGTCGTGACAAATACCATACACACTTTCTACGTATTGTGCACATAAAAATGACTCGCGATTAACAATTACGGTACAATCTCCTACTGGAAATAACATTTGGCTACACGAGGACTTCAACGCAGCAGTATTTGTCTTTGGAATACCACACACTACAGTGCACTATTTGTTGTCGCATAGCAAGCAAGATACCGCCGAGGTAGCAACACCTTCTTGCGGAACAGACTGAAAACTCATACCTTCAGAAATGGGCTGG
>JAODOY010000014.1:253718-301133 GCA_025399855.1 Forbesichthys papilliferus | reverse complement strand
CCATGCACCACCATGTCGCCACCATTAGAGGAACCCCGGAGACGACACCACAGAAGCACTAAATAACCCAATCCACGCATGAACGTGTCTGTATTGCCATCGCTGGCATAGAGTACAACACCAAACACGTGCACACATCTTTTGAATGCTACCTGCCCTGCCTGCTGCTGTAAACGCAGAAGGGAAGCTCCCGGGCCGCTACGCCAGCAGCTCCAGACTCTTCCCTGCCGACAGCTTTATTGAAACGTACCTCATTACCGGACAGGAGCCGAGGGCTCCTTGCTAGCACTGGACCCATGGTCAGAGATGCTATGGGAAATGAACTGTCATGTGAGTCCACCGAGTGGGCTTGTTCATCTAATAATCAGCCCCCCCCCCCATCCCCCCCACCCCCCGCCTCCCCATCCTCCTGTCTCACAGAGAGACACTTGCTTCCAGTGCTCAGTGGAGTGGAGTGGAGTGGAGAGGTGTGTGTGTGTATGTGTGTGTTTAAAGCTGAGCTGAATTCAAGCCCCGCAGTAATTTGTAATAGGGGGACAGTGGCTGAGTTGTCACCATTAAGCTAACTCAAGCCTCTGCACCTTGGCCCTGTGTAGTACTGAACATTGCTTGTGAGTGTCTGAACACCACAACCTCCCCCCTCTACCCTCCCGCACCACCCCAATACACACACAGGGCAGGAAAGACTGGAATGTCAGGAGACTGCTTATCTGACCGGGCTGTCAGGTTGTGCACCCCTCCACCACCCCATGCCCCGTGGCTGGACAGACAGACAGACAGACAGACAGGCAAACGCATCCATGCACACACACTACATAGTCCCTACTCTCCTTCAGGGTTCGGACTTGCCCATTTTTCTTGAATAAAACATTTTGTGAATATTAATGAAAATAAGCAGAGGGATCATTTGACCTTTGAGAGAAACCAATCGAATATAGTTCAATTTCCTAAAACGCCAACTTAATATCACTCTCGCTCTCTTTAAATATCAGACATGTAGCAGCTATTTATACATTTGCTATGTCGTCGAGTGTTTCCGGAGGAATTCCAGTAAAGTCATGGAGTAACCGTGCGATGTAGCCAGTTGTCTGTGGGCCTATAGCTGCCATATCTCTGTCCTCCAGGACTGCTGAGACAACAGCGGTCTCCTGGGTGTCTGCTCCTGGGTTCAGAACGCACACGCCGGCGGGCGAAGCGCTCCCGCGGTGACAGGGGCTTCAGCTCTGGGGGTGCCGTGCGCATGAGGAGGGTGGTTCTGTGTAATAGCAGGCAGCGCTCCTAGTGGACCCTGACTAGGAAGAATGTGTCACGCTGTACGTCTGATGTTGCCGGTGTCAGACAAAGGGTAAGCAAAGAGCGCACACAGACACGCGGGACATGACGAACACCGGAGGATATGGGGGTGTAGAGTGGGAAGAAGATGAGGGTTTCACAGCAGAAAGTGACACCAAAGGAAGTCTGTGTGTGTGTGTGGTGAAACCTGACAGATAAACAGAGCGTTGGACCGACCCGACGAGTGAGGGATGCAATGGCGGAGAAGAGAGAAGTGTTGGTGGAGGAGGTGGGTGTGGAGTGGAGAGCCACAGAGAACCTCCTCCTTCTCCTCCTCTTCTCCGTGTGGCAGGCCCGCATCAACCCCTTGCCGTGCTGCCGGCTCCGCCGCGGGAGCCTCAATCACAGCAGCACATTAAAGGTGCATCTGCCATCAAACCCCCGCTGGCCGCTCATCACAGTGACACGCTCAGCTCTCTGCTGTGCTCGGATTACGAGTGTGTTCTTGTGCCTGTGTGTGCGTGTGTGCGCGCGCGCGAGAGACATTTGCTCAGAGTAAGTTATCGACTCTTTTGTTTTTTATCCCCCTCCCATTTCAGCGTGATTATAGTTGATGAGTTTAAATTGATAATTAGATTTTAAAAGCAGGGTGTGGACTAAGAGTTTTGAATGTTTTACTTGACAGTTTCTTTCTATGCCCTTCCTCCACTGTGTGTCTCAAAATGGGCGCCACAGTGACAGTGATTGTGGTATGCTACACTTGCTACACTATGAAACTATGATGAGGAAAGGGACAAGTATGTGGATTGCCTTGTATTTCCTGATTGGACACCAAGTGCCTTTAACAGTGGCGAGAGCTGCGATGACACAGCTAACATTCTGTACATCTGTTACCAGAACTAGCTTTTATTTGGCAAGAAAGAATACTGGTACTGCTAGAATAGTAGATGATTAATTGTGCAGTATTTATTAATAGAAATCATAAACCTATCTGAAATTACAGAATAAAAATCAAACAAAACTTCCCATAAATCAATAATTGTTTTTCTTTTTAACTAAAACAAAAACAACAAAGAAAGATGGACATCTAGTTTGTAGCTGGGGGTTTACATGAAGCTTAATATTCAGATTACAATCGGTTTAAACACCCAAAAGGAATAGAAATGCTCTGTATAAACAGCTCAATCAGAATACAAAGGCCAAAACCAACTGGAACTTAATTCTGGAGCTAGTTTAAACCTTTTCATAAGAGAGGAAATATTTTAACGTGGCTGCGATTGACCGACTTTGCTAACGCAACCACCTCCCGTGCCATGGTTCCGAGTTAGAGTGATGTCATGCAAGACATGTTTTGAATGTCACACAGCTGTTCTGATTTAAATGCGACCGTGCATGTAAACCTGTATAAATTGACTAAAAGTCTTCTTTTGAAATGATTTCAATCAGAATGACAAAATGTTTTGCATATAAACCCACTTCCCAGTATGTCATGTTCTTTTGCAAAATTCAGTTAGATCCGTTATTTGTAACTCTGGACTGGTAGCAGCCTGCCTGATACACAAGAGTATTAATGGCATAGTTTCTAATTTAATTAAATAAAAAAAATCTTAAAGGCCCAGATACTTTTTCAGTGCCACATTTTACAATGTTGATTCTGTCAAATAAAGCAGCCCTTTAAGACAATCGCCCAAGCTACTGCTTTTGGCCCATACAGTTTGATGGCAACATTTTGGCTTGAATCAACATCGCTCCAAGGGGGTTTCCTTCTTACCAAAAGCAGAACAAATGTGTCATGAAAGAAAAATACTTCTGGGCTGCAGCTTAGCTCCACAAAACATTGCTGAACCAAACAATTACAGTATACCACAAATAAAGGATTAAAAAGCGCAGAGTCCTAAACCCATCCCTCTGACTCCACATCCCAGTAGAAGAATGATCAAATAGGTACATTTCCAGTTACAGTACTGTACACAGTATGTATGTTATTTTCATTTATTTTTATTATCATCTTGTTGGAGCAGTCATTACATGTTATGCAGGAATAACAGATATCTTTAGATAGTTTCTCACAAAGCCACATGCAAAGCTAAATGTACCATAACTATATAAAGATTTGCAGTGGCCTCTTAATTTTATTCTTAATCCAAAGGGGTACCAGTATTACAGGGAGCAGACAGGGGTTAGGCGTTGAACCCATCACTTTTCAGGTGAGAGTTGAACAACCATTTCTCTGATTTCTAAACAACTTGTGTGTGAAACACTGTATTAACCTCGGCGTGGCCTGATGCATGGTAAAAATGACTGGAGGTAGCAGAGTCAACTGAAAAATAAAAATAAAGATTTTTACCTGGATGACCAACAGTAAACAGGAAGTCAACTCTGTCATTGAATGTCTTCCATTGAGCTCATTTCAGCATTAAGGCATGAAAAGTAGGAATTATATCTCTGCACGCATGTATGTTTATGGAAGGTGGGGAGGGGTTGATTTCTCACTAGGGGTAGGAATTGCTGGAGGCCCCACGATAAAATATTATCGCAATACTTATATCAAACTATGATATTGTGGCAATTTTAAACATATATATAAATAATATTTAGAAATATTATAAATTTGTAGTAATTTAGCGGCATTACTTTTTCCAACTTCAAATTATGTCCCCAAAGGAAAACCATTGTCAACATCTGATTATTCAACTCACATGAATTGTATTGCTGCAAAATGTGATTTTCAAGCCGACAACATGACATGAACATGTCATAAATATTGTATACACAAAGTTAAATTGTCATGTGATATTTATAGAATAAAAGATCACTACTTAGCGTCCGTGTA
This sequence comes from Forbesichthys papilliferus, assembly GCA_025399855.1. Taxonomy (NCBI): domain Eukaryota; kingdom Metazoa; phylum Chordata; class Actinopteri; order Percopsiformes; family Amblyopsidae; genus Forbesichthys; species Forbesichthys papilliferus. The sequence continues at coordinate 297,028 of JAODOY010000014.1, read as the reverse complement.
TTGATACAGTATTGCCACGGGAAATATTGCAATACTATGCTGTATCGACCCCCCCCCTGCCCATATTTCTCACAAGGCATTCCTCCTGTGAAGGTTGCTTTCATCCTTTTAGTAAAATCACGAGCCTCCAAGAACAACCAAACAAAGACAATGTGGTTCCACCCGAGAACGTTCATGGCCCCATTTCCAGCTCTTTCCGCATTCTCCACTATTCATCTGCCTTGGTTTTCTAAGGCACGTTTTAATTAACAAGACTGAATATAGCTAGTGTATGAATAATAGGCAATGGAAGACTGGAAATTGACTGCCGCTGGCTTATTTAGCAAGAAAACTCCCAGACAAACGATGTGATTGCTTTGTCAGTTTTTTCCCGTTCAGAGCATTGTATCCTTGTGCTCTGCCTTACCCTCACAAAGCATTCTACATTCTATATTATAATGAATAATGCACACAGTTCGTTTTATATTTCAGATATTCAGGCATTTTAGGAACATTTCTATAACTTCATTTTTTTTTTGACAGAGGCAAAACTTAATTAAAAAATGTGTTTATTATTTGTGTACGGAAACACAAGAGGCTGCCATGGTTGGCTTTGAAATGCAAATCCTCACGGTGGTACCTGCTATAGAATTGGAAGAGTAGTTTATTTGGCTGCAATTAAACAAACCGTTCATTTTTTTCTGTAAGATATAGTGGGTTTTTTTGTGTTCTACTTGTATGCCTTTTGTAGATTATAACTAAGGCATCTTAATAGCCCATTGGAGCTCAGTTGTACTGAGGATATTCCCTTAAAGACAAACTGTCTCCAGATGCTGCTTGTAATGATATGGTACATTTGGAAAACAACTGAAATCACACAGGTATTGTAGACTTCAATCACTGGACAGGGAGTGCTCCTAAATCTTATGTGTTCAATTTTCTCCTGAAGAAAGCTGCTGTGCAATAAAATCTATAAAATGAATTCACACAATATCCTAATAATATACATCAGGATCGTTCAGAAGTAACTGCATGTTTAGCTTTTTGGTGTGTGCTGGCTTTTGGCTTGCATGGCACATGGAGTTGTGCCGTATCATGAACTGTTGATATCTAAGGAGCTTTTCATTTAGGATGAATGTCTTTGTTTGATAGTGGAGCTTCTAATGACTGTGAGGCTTTTAAAACCTCTTGGGAATGAGAGCCCCCAGGGCCGGGGGCAGGGCGCATGTCACTACACACACACACGATACAAGATCATGCTAAAAATAAAGCAACATAGGTATTCTGTACATCCACTTCAAGAGAAGAAGCTCGACTAAAATCGGTTTACTAATGTGTTCACATTCAATAGCTTCTGCCCTATCAAATGAGACCAGAAGTGTGTATATGGGCCTCATGGTTGAGGAACTGCACTTTATTTGCGATATTACATTTTAGGTGTTTTTCCTGGAAATTGTGCTAGAGTTTAAGGGGTTTTAAATATTAGGCTTGTGCCATTGGTGACCAAAATACATTTTTAACTTAATTGGTAATCAGCCAGGGGTCTGTCAGGGAAAGTATTTGATTTAAAGTATTTCTATCAATAACATGTAGTGATATATTATGTCTCTAATTTGAATTAAATCTTTTCATTGTGAGAACTACTTTCACTGAAGCTTGTCACCACTGTCATGAATCCAATGCAGGATTGAACAAAGGTGGTACAGGCTGATGTAATATAGTGTTTAACTTATGGCCAATACCTTTTTATCACCGTGGAGAAGTAAGTTATCTTCTACAAAAGGGTTGTGATGGATAGTGTGTTTACACTGGTACTTAATTTACTAAACCTTCACGAATATATTTACATTTTACCCCAATCAGTTGATTTGTGGCTTTAAATCAGATATACTACTCACCATCCTACAGTACTCAACCAAACACATGAACCCTAAAAACAAAGATTTTCTAAATCACATGCCTTTGAGTGTTACTGTACCTATTTTACAGTAACAATTAGTATATTATTATGGAATAGGAATTGAATATTGAATTAAATTAGCAATGACAAGACATTAAAATTAGATTAAAACATCCATCAAAATTAATCTGACCTTAAACTGTAATGGCCTATTCAATAATTAAATTCCAGTTATGTGTATGTTCCACAATAAATTAACATACATTAAAATGTGTTTCTTATAAACGGTCTCCACGTAAATTGCAAACAAAGGAATACAGTAATGCCGTAGGTCAGTGAGGACAGTTTGTCTGTAATTAAAGGTTAATGTGTTTAAATTGCCTTTGTTATCTTGGAAAATACATATTCGTAAAGACAACAGCAATGAATGTTGTCTAACAACCCATCGAAAGCAGAACATAAGGTGAGTGGGCATTGGAATAACGGTATCAATTAAGTATTTTATATGTGTTTATTTTATTTTCTTAACAGGGAAAATGTACAGAAGTGTGATCAGCATGGATAATAAAATGCACTTCATATCCAAGCTCTTAAACAAAATAAACACAAAGTAAAAATCAATTCACCCACGGACCGTCATCTTAACAGTAATAAAAGTATTCTTTGGGGCTCAGTGGTTCTAAGTGTGACAATACCAAATTAAGAAGAAAAACTAAACTTCTACATTTCTAAATGTGATATTGGTTAGTCAATATTGATGAATCATGAATTAACAAAATAGCTCAAATGTGTGGATTACATTGAAATTAATGTATCTCTTATCAATTGATGGTATATAAAAATAAAAATCAGCTTGGACCAATTTAAACAACACTGGCTCCGTATCATACATGCTTCTAAAACATTAAAATAAGGCTGGTGTGATCCATTCCCTCTGGCAGTGTAGTACACATCACATACAATGGTTTAAAGGCAGTTGCAAACATGGTTTCGGCTGATCACACCAGGAGCCTTTGAGCCTCAAAGAAAACGATCTCCAGCAAAGTAGATCTATTAGCATAGTTTGTTTTTTTTCACAACGCTCACAACGTTTTGATCTTCTACAAACAGGAACATTTTACACTCAAAATATCTGTACTGTATCACTTCTTTCATGCTTCATGAATGATTCACTCAGGTCAAGTCCATTAGTTTAATGTGACTGACAATGACTCTATACCCAGTTAAAACAAAGATGATGGATGTCACATGGTGACAGGATAAATGAAGACACACACATATACTATGTGTCTATATGTGTATATGTGTGTGTGTGTGTGCACACCCTCCAGACACTGTAACCAGGCTGGTTAGCTTAGTGTGTGCCCAGCAAAACATCCAATGGAATGTAGAGGGATCGGTAGAAGCACCGGCCACTGTTTCTGCACTGATCCGATAGACCAAACCTACAAAGAGCCTTTTATTTTTGCAGTTGACCACAAAGGATATACAAAAATAAAATATTTTGTGTCCTCTGATTTATCAACAACAAATACCCTAAATCACAAGTCCAAAGAATGTCAACAGCTGAAGTATTCTACTGTGAGGGTGATGCTTTTGCCCACTGTTGAAGATTGTCATGATTAACCAGTCAATGGTCTCTTTGACAGCAATGCTTCAATCATCTAGGAATGATAAAATTATTTCAGTTGCATGAATGCAGATGCCTTAAATTAATAATTATGTATTTTCATTGCTGTGAAAACCGTCCGTTCTCCGCTTTAAATCAAATGAGACAATCTAGTCTTACAAGCACCTTTTGGAGAGTTATGTCTGGTAAACCAAAACACTTGCTTTGATGCCAACTAGACTAAAACTTTAAATTCACACATTCAACCTGCTGATTTATGCTAAGCTAGTTAAAATATTAAAGACACATAAAGGACGCCTCGTTTGGGCTGAATACGAATAGTCAACCACTAACAGTTATAGTGACAAAAACTGTCAAATTGTTTAAGTTCAATATCACTTTGGTCAAACATGTCTGATATTAACAGTCTATCGAGTCTGACTGTAGTCTTAAACGCTGGAAATCGAGGTTGCTTAATACTGAACTACAGCCACATAATATAATAGAACTCGGAAAAATAAATAAACGCAGACTTGTAGCCTAAGAAAATATATAACTAAGCCTTCTAGACAACCTCCCAATGTTTGGTCAAGGAGGAGTGCTTAGCTTTTAACTAAATCTTCCAAGACATTTTATAGGCCTCATTGCGATACAGATCTTTTGATGCTCTAAGTTGGCTGCAGGAGCATTTTGTGTCATGTTGTTTTCTCAGCAGTTCAAAGAGCCCTGTGGAGCCCCTGCAGTACCACTCCAGTGGCCAGGGCTTGGTGCTGGTTGACGTGTGATGGATGGCTGGTGGAGCACACCACGGATACACTAGGCACGGATGACGGGACACGACACAGGGGTGGAGATGAAATGAGGGAGTATAGGGGCTACGACATCAACACACCAATGTCACTTTATGATGGATGAGCGGCGCGCTGTTAGGGCCAGGGCAGGACATGCCCTGCCCTGCCGTGCAGCGGGGTGGGGCGGGGCCCTTCTAGCAATACAGTGAACGCTGTGCCATGAGGCAGGGCTACGCATGGAGGATTCAGCAACACATGTTGCCCCTATGTTTTGGTTAGCCTGCATTTTAACAGGACAATACTAGCAGAACTGAGCGATAGTGACAAGCATAGGTGTGTCTTCAGCACAGTGTGTGGCTGGCGGGGGACAGAGGGGGAGCAGAATGTAAACATCGCGGCCGATATATGCGTGAAGCCACTGCTGCGGGCTTGGAATGGAGGCGCGGGGCTTTAATGACATTTCACCGTGCATGCATGACCGGACCACCACACAGCAGGTAAAGCATGTTAAGGCCAAGAAGCACTTACACTGACACATACGGCTGGCCCCCGCTCCTCCTCCTCCTCCTCCCCCCCCCTACCCACTAGAAGCCAAAGTCGAACACGATGCGGTCCTCGAAGATGGCGATGAGCAGCATGATGGTGAAGCCGGTCATCATGCCCAGGTTCTGCAGGACAAAATGACCCAGCTGGCACCGCTTGTGCTCCTCGCTGTCCCCGTGAAGCATCTCGGGTAACTGCAAACGTCAACACACACACACACACACACACACACATTAGAAACCGGCGTAGCGCGTGCATTTCGGAACTCTTCGGTTCGGAACGTTCCGTGCGATTCTGACAAGAGCGTGGGTTTACCATGTCCACCAGGGCCACGTAGAGAAACATGCCGGCGGTGACGGCGAAGATCCAGTTGGTGACGTTGTGCGTGTACTGACCCACGATGGTGCCGATCACCATGCCCACGTAGGCCATGAGGGCGGACAGCAAGTTGTACACAATGGCTTGCTTCACTGACATCCCCGCTTTCAGCAGCACGGCAAAATCACCTGGCAGGTAGGGCAGCTGCAGTCAGAACTCATGGCGATTACATTGTTGCTCTTTCAAATGCAAGTCATGCCATGTGGAAGCATGCGTCTCATTTCAGAAGGAAAGCGCTGTTCGAATGGGAGAAAGTGCTTTCAGCTCAGCTACCTCCTTGCCTCGAGGCCTGGTTAGATTAGTGTTGAATACGCTCAGAGCAGAACACATCGTATCCACATTTTATATTGTGATTAGCACAATGCAAAGTGCTATTGCACCTGGTCATTCACAGACTCTGGTTTCACTTCACGTTAGTCTCCTTGCTTCATTTTTTCCCCCTCTCAGTATCCAGCCTCAATTGTGGGAACTGTGTTAAAACCAGAGTGGCTCTTAATAGAACCCGGCACCAGTTTGTGTCCTTTTTAAACAAAAGTGTGAAAAGAAATTGCAGCGAGATTGGTTGCTCATTTTAATAAATAATGCGTCATTAACTCTCTTCACACACGCACTGTAGCCTATCTACCCTTTTCAATCTTTGCCAGACCAAATGCGGGTGCCTTGCAAGTCTCAGCGGAAACACCCTGGATAGAGATAGAGAGAGAGAGAGAGATCTAGAACAAGGTGGCCTACATAACCTAGACAAGCTGCCTCTTTTCCCTGCTAATTACCACCATGAATATATTACTGCTTTGCTCTTTCATCCATCAGTCAAACCCGACGCAAGGGAGGAGTCTGTTGGGGGTGGGTGGGGGAACCTGTATACACCCCACTCCCCCGCCACTGCTCTGGAAACCCCTCTTTTCCCCTCACACCTTCACTTCCTCTAGCATTTCCTGCCTCCTGACACATGCTCAAGATGCAATTAACACACCCATCACCACCAATTAGCTTCACCGCGGGCGGTTAAAGAGCCCTCATCACCATCGTCATGCGTGTGTGTCTGCCAGCAGTTGGAGGGAAGACGGCGCGCCGCTGGCCTGGCCTTGGTCTATGAGGGCAAGGGGGTGGGGGGCATACCAAGACATAGCTTGGCTCTGAAGAAGTGGACTCAGTCAACGGGAAACGGGAAATTACATGGAAGAGGAGCCCCCTCTAATATCGTCCCACAGCTCCGTGGCGGGAAACTGAATAAGTACTGAGCTTAAGCAACTGGAAAACTATTTTCCTGAGGTTACAAAGCAACAAACACCATTAAGCAAAACAGAAAAGAAAAAGTTACTGAACCGGAATTAAAAAAAAAAAAGTTTGCTCAGGCTGTAAAATACCCACATTTCCCCACACCAGGTCCTATCCAGACATGCATGGTCCACGCATTATTTTAACAGTGGCCCTTGCTCATTTGTAAGCCTAGCAATGTCAGTAACAGTGGGATGCAGTTTGTCAACGCAAGGGGGAGCAGACAGACTAAAACAGAGGCAATTATTCACTGGCTTATTCTCTCACGGATGTGTTCGACACTAATTCATTCATCAGCAGCACAAACAAGGCATGGAAACCTCACTAGCACAAGAGACATCATTAGCGCTATTTTGGTGTGGATGGTCATAAACCCTCCAACCTCATTCTTCAAACACACACACGCACACACACACAAACACTAAACAAAACGATGGATACCGTAAATGATGGGAGTTCCAAACTCTGGGACAGGAATGTTCAGTTATAAAAATGAAAAGGAAATCATTATATGAAATGGCTGTATAACTCTGAGGAAAACATCCTTAAACTGATTGAAGGGATGTAGAGTGTAATGATGTGAAATGTCACTATTGGTCAATAGAACTACTGTACCTGTAAAAACACAACAAAAAAAAAACGACTGTCATGAATTGACAGGACAAAAAAATTATCTGCTTTTAGCTAGGGCTGGGAGCGTTAAAACGTTAATCTTTGCGCTTGTTAAATGTTTAACACGTTCAAAAAATATGAAAACAATTGACAGCACTTTTTTCTCCTTTTATTTACTTCCTGTTGTGGCGAATGAGCATGCTTACTGAGCCAGATGTCAGTCAGATAATGCACGACAACGGAAAGAGTTTTACAAGGAACATTTTCATTTAAAAATGCCTGATAATGCTTTGGACTAAACGCAGCAGCGTGCAGTGCATAACCCTTGCGACCCTTCAGATCGATGTCCAGATAACCTAGTAGCCTGCTACTCCTACAAACCTACTGCACACCAATTCAGTATATTAATTTACCACCATTGTGGGTAAGAGAACGTCTGATATCATGCTAGTTTTACCATACACCAGTTATCTGCGGAGAAAGAGCTCAGAAAAACGTAGAAATTGTGTGCAACCGGCACCGATTGCAGCAAAATGCGGAAGTGCCATGTCTTGATTATGCGCCTGAATTAGAAAACAAATAGAGTGTAAAACGTTTATATAGGCATGTAAAAATATTTCTCTCCAGCTAATCTCTTAGTTACACCAACATGCGTCATATGAAAAAATCTGACGACGTAAAATAGTATTTATAAAAGACCGCTTTTTGCTGCCCGTACAACAAGGAAATCCCAGGAAAATCCCCATCTTGTCATGTGCTGTTGTAGGCTAGTCTTGGTTTAGATTGCTCAAGCAGGACATGTTTCTTATCAGCTAATCTAATGTTTATACCAGGGTTGTCAAAGGGAGACAGTCTGTGCATGCATGCAGGCTATGGCGCTGTTAGAAACATTCCTAATTCCAAAGCACTACTCTGGCATATGGGCTTCCATCCACAAGACTGCTGCGTCAAATTAACGGACGGACTGACGGGTAGTTACATATTTGGAGAGGTGCATGTTAGCCTACGCCCTACCTATCGGTGACGCCGAAGCTTTGACGCAGAAGCATAAATAGGCCTTTAGGGTTCAGAGGGTTAATCCCTGCTTTAAAATTCATGTATAAAATAGACAGTATGTTTGCATTTTAGATGTGTTTAGTTCACACTGATATCTGTCACAGCAAAGCCATTGTTTGAACCTATTTACAAACAAAAACTTCTTTCATTAAAAGAGACTTGCAAAGCTCCATGGGGTGCAGGCTCAGATGCAGCCCGAGACACTATAACATGTTCTTACTTTACCCCCCCCAATAGAGATATTCCTCCTTGTTATTGGTTTAGCTGTACTGCTATCACAAAGGAAGGATATATGGGTAGACACTGCAGCAATCCTCTCTGCCTGCTTTCCACAAAAGCTCCACAAACGTGTAGATTCGTGTACTTTGACCGACAGGGGCGAGAATCAGCTAAGGTCAGCTCGTTTTGTTCTGCTTACCCAGTTCGTGTGGCAACTCGTGGCAGAAAACAGCCACAGATGTACTGATGCCGCCGGTGATGTTTGCGCTGAATGCTGCACCTGTGAACAGACAGAAGTATTGCCACGGCGGATCTGGAAGCTACTTGAACAAACGCTTTTGGAAGATGTCGATATTAAAACGTTTATGTGTGTTAATAAGGGGACAGTGGTCTGTGTGTTCTCTGCCACTGTTGAAATATAAAGCTATTCTTGCCTATGGCCAGGCCGTCACTGAAGTTGTGCATGCCGTCACCCATGATGACCATCCAGGCGATGCTGGCGATGCCCGCGTCCTTCATCTCCTGGTCCGAGTGGCAGTTGCCGCCGTGGGAGTGGCCGTGACCGTGGCTGTGCTTCTTTTCCTTGCGGCCGTTCTCCTTGTTGGGAGACTGTGGCTCCTGTTGAGGCTCTGCACACGTCAGCGCCGTCTGTTTGGTGGGAGAGTCCGGCGTCTGGAGATCGCTGAGCTGCGTGTCGTTGTGGCCGTTGTCGCACGAGACGATGGTGCTGTCGAGGCCTAAAGGTGGCACAATACGCATCCATTACTACCACCGGGAAGGTCACCTGTACCGACCCCCAGGCGGTTGACCCTCTCACACACACACTTGGCACGCAGCTGTACCTTCGGTTAGTGGCTTGAGGTGAAGCCACTCTGCGTCAGAGCGGCGGTTCAGTTTGTGGTCCGACAGCTTCCTGCCGATCTTGCCCTCCTCTCTGTGGCTCTTCCTGCTACACAGACTGCCCTGTGAAGTGTTGGGAGATTAGAAGAGTACTGCGCTCTTCTTCTGCAGCTACTGCCATTTAACAAGGTGAACAGGTTTATCTTCAAATGGTAAAAAGGCCTCTTTAAAAACATTAGAATTATTCAGAATGGCATTTAGCTAGAGGTAATTAGGTGGGGGAGAAAAAAGACTAAACAATGTACACCTCATAAGAATTAGCAATTAACAAGAAAGGTGCAGTTGGGCCCAGCCAACTTCAGATATAAACATATAGCTTACCCCTTGGTCTTTGTAGACTTTGAACATGCACAGGCAGTGTTCGATGATGAAAAGGAGGTAGATGCCAGCCAATGCCGTCAGGCCTTTCCATACGCCGTCAAATTCCACTAGGAGATCCTTTGCCACCCTCTCACCCTCTGGAGGCAGGCTGTGGTCATGCTGCCCCTGAGACTAATTGTGGGAGAGCAAAATACAGAGATGGTGGGAGTCAGTGAGGTCTTGTGTTCTATTATGAGATCAATGTGATGTTCAAGAGCAACAAACATTACATACGTAGGCCTCTAGGAGGCTTGAGGATGATTGCTGGTTATTAGGTTTTGTTTGCGCGTGTGTGCGCGGCATCACAGGGGAAAGATGTCATGGCTATTTTACTGAGGACTGGTCAGAAGAGGCACTTGGAGAGACAGAAGAGGTGAGTGTTAGCTATGTCAGTGTTGGAAGGCCAATTGTAAAGTTTCGATCCACAGCAGTACATGTTAGACCTGTACAAAATGGCTGCTAGAAAGCAAATCTGACATTAACTTAAAAAGTCCATGGTTTTAAGCTACACATTAAGCTACAAATTAGTGGTGTAACGGCTCGTAGTTGATTCGTGACCCATACGGCTTACCCCCGACGGTTCGGCACGCACGTGAACCGCAGATTAATTGCAAAGTTTAATAATTGTTCAAGTTAAACCAGAGTTTTCTTCGACACCGGCACTCGGCTGCAACAGCACAACCTCGCGTGTGATACTGCTTTTTAACAAGCGCCCCATTTATTTGTTGAGTAGGCATAAAATCAACAACAGAATAGTTTAGTTTAGTCATTCAATACATTTGGCTGAGCCAACATGGGACTGAACTCTTTCTATGCAACAAAAAAAAAACCTTTTGTAGGTCTATATGCTATTCTGTCGTTATTTTCCCTCCCCTTTAGCTTCTCCTGGCGACCATTCATAATTAAATTCACATTATTTGTGGATATATATATATATATATAATTGAGGTGCGAAGTTTGATACAATCTAAGATAATTATCATTAATTCATGTTTTCAGATATATACGTCAAGTTTTTTAAATGCTGTAAACAATATTTAAAACATGAATGTAGCAGCAAACAAACTATTTTCTATGCAAGATATACTATAACTAAATTGCATCCTGAGCAGAGAATGACATCACACTCCCTCTGTGTGTGTTGTTATCCCAGCTCCTCTGTTTTGATGGCTGGATCAGCCACCTGTGCATGTCAGTGCGTGTGTCTGTGTGTGTGTGGGGCCCACAAAGCAGGCTGGTGCTTTAAGTGTGACATCTAGAGTTAGGAAGTCATGAAGAGCCACATTAAGTAATACAAAACCGTGACACAATCTGAACCGTGAGTTTTGTGATCCGTTGCACCACTACTGCATATGATAACTTCAAAGTATACTCAGTCATTTGGGGGAAAGCTTTTGATATTTGAGCTCAAACAAAAACACTAGTATTGCTAGCAGGTAGCTAGACCATCCTGATCTCACAAGCTTCAGTTTCATTTCACTGCGAGAATCAGTCTGGAAATCAGTCTGGAAAACCTAAGTATTTTGCAATAGGGTTGTGCAGAGAGCCCACTATTTGTATTTGTTAACTGTATTTGTTGTGTCACCAAATTATTAGTATTTGTTCAAAAGTGAAAATTATATGGATGTTACAGTTACCGGTTTCACGATAAACCAGTGTAAAATCCCAGACGGTTAATATTATCGTTCCAAATATGAATCATCAGTAAAACCGTGTTTGATTACTGCGCTGAAAACCTCATGGTAAATAGCCTACCAGGGTGTCCAACAGTGTCCAACATGAACCGGTTAGCAACCGGCTAGAGGCAGCGTAAGAAGAGTTTGTTTTGCGTCAACGAACACCTGGCGCAAGGCAATCAGTGGCAGCGCTCCTTGGCACATCACGGAGCGAGCAGCGGGTCGGATTCACTTTCTGACGGTTATGCATTCGGAAGGATGAAGGCTTCCCTCTCGAAGAATGGTGCATGCGACCCTCCGGCTCCGCGGGGCCGTGCTCGTGTTTGCTTTGTGTCCATTTCACGTGTCGTGAAACGGCATCCCAGATGGACTTGTGACTAATCCATCCATTACTGAATAAAGAACCGGACGCATGTCCACGTGCTGTACTCACATGAGGCAACAGGTGCAGCAGGGCATCACCGCTCAGCGTACCCACTGCCAAGGCTACCAGGAAGGTGAGCAGGAACTTGAAGCAAGACTGGTTCAGTATAGGGACCAAGATCACACCCAGCAGAGACAGCAGGCTGATTATCGTGATGGACACAAAACCCCAAAGCCAGACCCACACTAGAGGAGAGAGCGACAGAGAGAAAGATACACTAATTATTAGGTTTGTTATTTCAACATATGTTAAGTTTGCCCCATCAATTACTGACCATTGTGGTTTAGACTTGAGTTTAAAAGTGTACACTAAAACAAATAACTTCTGGTTTATTTTATTAAATTATAAGAAGTCACTAAGAGAAGTTGAGTTGAGTCTGAGATAGGGGTGGGACAATATATCGATGCGTGGTGGTGTGTGTGTGTATGTATGCATGCATGTTCATATATATTCCTTTTGCGATAAGTTATCGTTACACTGCCGCCAAGTATCAATATTCATTAATCAATGAATCATTAAACATGCATGCATGCAGGTAAACCTGGCGAAAAAGAAAAACAGAGACAGCGGCATATACAAAACAAATAAGATAGCATAGATCCATGGTGACGGGCCAATGTATCAATGCGCCAATTCTGCAGGTTGATACGCTGCTTGTTTGAAAGGCTGCAATATTGTCTATCATAAAATAGAGCTGGGAAAAAAGTGACAGAGCAGCGTTCAGAGTTCCAACTAAGTTATAAGTAACTTACAGAAACATATTTACTAGGCTTTAGGGATGTCATGAGAACCGATACTTCGGTACCAAGTCGATTCCTTGTTTATGTACAGTACCAAAGCTATCAGAAATCCAACCTGGAAGTGTAGCTGCAGCTCTCCGCCCCCACTTGTCAAAAAGAAAAACAGCAAGAAGGCTACTTTGCGTTACAGGCGCATTATCAAAGAGTAATACATTCACAAAAAACAGTACCGTAAGCTATGCAAACGGTGCCTTCGAACTTTCTAGCTATAGTTTCCAGCTTATAAAGATTTTACCGGCTGAGTAAAAAGTTAACAGTTCCGCAGTTCCACTATTGTCATGTGACAACAATGGTTCGTTGATTAACATATTCCATCGACTAGTGAAATTGAAGAAGAAAAAAAAAATCAAGCAAATAAAATATGTAGGACTACAATGCATTTTAACCAACGCTTTTTTGTGTAATAAACAATCACCACTGTTAACATTAGTGATGTATTTACTAGTAGGATTAAGTTGGTGCAAGTGGCCCCAGCCCAATCTCCTAATGGGAGACCCTCTGGGTCTATTCAACCCATATGTCATCACAAGGACACCAAGCGAGCTGCGTAAAGTAACAATTTAAGCAGAAATCTACTCTACTCATTTTTCATTCAAGGCTGCAGACAGGAGATGTGAAGCAGAAAAGACTGTCAGAAAGGTACACTGTGATTTAAATTGTCAGTTTGCCTGTATGATGTATGCTCTTCAAATATGTGCAAAAAAAGTATAACTCCGTTGTTCCAGAGCACAAGACGTTTAATGTAGTATGAAATTCAATGTCACACCAAAGCTGGTGGGGTGGTTGCTAAGCCAACACCGGGCACTTCACAGCTGACATTCAGACATAGCTGTACTATTGACTGAATAAGAGAAAATGAGAGCACCAGACAGCAAGCTTGTAATGCTCATTTTACAGACAATTCACTTTAGCCGGGCATTTCAGGAGCCCTATTTGGCCTTGGTGCTAAGAACGCCACTGCTGTTCTGTTATCAAAGCATAAATATTTGCATTGTTCTCTGACGTTGCCATTGAAATTGCTTTTTTTATTTTTGAGAATCCTGCAAATCTCAACACAAGAATTCTAGATAAAAGGATTTAGTATGTAAATGGTAGCAATGCACATGCTGTGAGGGGTAATACTAGCCTGGTGACCTAAAATTCACTTTGTGAATAAGGTCTGGCAACGCTCGGTTTCCTCCTACTGGGCTATTGAACTGTGCTGAACAAATCGGTTTTACAATTGGTTTTATAGTCTCATCTAGCTCTACCACCATTATCAAACTAGAATATATATGTGTAAAAAAAAATAAAAGTTTAGTATTCTACAGAGCGAATGTATTTAAGGGCAGAACAATTGTCCAGTTTAACAAAAAAAAAAAAAAAGAAACCGCAAAATTAAGCGAATTGTGGAATTGCGAATCTGTAATTTTTTTTAAATGATTTTGTTAAACCACAATTAAAAAACAATACCCGATTTTCATTAGTTAATGTTCAGTACATTTTTATTTATTATTACTTTAATCAGTTTCAGGTTATTTCGGTGACCATAATGAGTTTTTCCTTTCTTTGACTAAGGGGTATCTACAAATTTGGCCACTTCTGTAGATGCATACCGTCTTAAATAATCAATTTAGTAGTATTTACAATATTTTCTGAGCAAGTGTGAAATTAATTAAATAAAGGCCCACATAGGCCAGTCCAGTGATTAAAGCAATAAGATCTTAGTCTCTTGATTGAATGTTTGTTTTGTATTTTGCTAAAGAAATTAACCACAGGAAATGAAATGCAGGGTCAATATGTAAAACCTAAGCCATTCATGTCATTATATACAGTGCATGATAGTCTCTCTCATGCACGCGCACACACACACACACCTTACAGCAATACACAATACCACTGAATAAAAAATATCAAGTGGTGTAATTAGCAAGCATAAAATGCACCAATCCAATGCAGCAGTAATGATTATATTAGGTTTTGTTTTGATGGCAAGGACTGTGTTTGTACCTGAATCTCAGTTATAATTGCACTTAAATTGGTTTAGTTTTTACATATATATTGTACACAATTTAGGCAATACAAATTTAGATTTTCCTAAAAGAAACTAATTATTTATGACATTTCTTATTTTCTCTTTTGTATATTTACCATTACTCTTTAATCTAGCAAAATATATTATAAGATTCATTGATGAATCCTTGGAATAATCGATACAGTAGATTACTCGATTACTAAAATAATTTGATAGCTGCAGCCCTAATCACAAATATTCATTTATTATTAAATATGCCGCAGAGATAGAGAAAACAAGTCCTTACTAACGACATACTGTTATTGTAGTTTAATGTCAACCAACAATCTCTCTTTTGTTGCTGTGTTTTACCTCTCCTCATCCTTTTTTACTGCAACCAACATTTTCAATGCATCTCACAGAAGTAACTGTGCTCCAGCTCAGCACTTTAGTTGTTGCAGCAGGCAAAACACGCTGTAACCCTGAGAGGCAACTTTCAAATCAGCCAGACAGTACATCATCGCAAGTCCTTCACACTTACGTGAAGCTCATATAGTTCTATATCTCATTATCTCTATCGGTAACAGAGTGACGTGTGTACACACGGACAAGTAAGGTGGGAGAGGGGAGAAGAAAGACTAGAGCCATTGGCCTATGTCTTCACTACAATTACACATCTCCAGCGAGCTGGAGCGAAGAGATGACCCACAGTACTGGTTAGACTGTCCTAATTGGCAGGGTGCAAAGAAGGAGTAAGCCTTAGGGAGGTGGTGTAGGGGTTTGGAGAGAAAAAGGAGACGAGAGGGAAACCAACTGTGGTTTCTGAGTTCTACCGCAGGTGTCAGCGGGAGAGAAATTATAGGTAGCTCCTTAGCACGCCCATGGTTGCCTCTCCTTGGGCGCATTGTAGGAGAGCATCCAGCGCCTCCAGTTCTTCTGTAATGAGGAGCCGTTTCTCGCCCCTTGCCACATTTCCATGCCATCTTCTTCATAGTCATCAGCACTTTCCACAGCAGTTTGCTGCCTAAAGCGCATGTGATACAGGCATTTGTGTGTAATAATTAAAGCTGTAAGGACGCACTGTGAGGTAGCTTCTGTTCCCCCCTCTTGTAATTCCGTCTGAGGTTTGAGTGTTATGGACTTGCAAATTTATGCAGCGTAGTTCATTAATGAGTACAAGCCACAAGAAATAGAATGAGTCCTGCTCATTTCACCCTGTACAGTAAACTGTAAATCAATTGTTCACTACCTACTTAAAATAGAAGACATTGCCAAATACTAATAACTAAACTACATTGAGATCAAATATTTTTCCAGTCCCAGTGGCAAACCTATGTTAAAAAGTAACGGCTAAATGGAAAACTATTTGGGGAAATGTTACTTCCGTATAATTCCATAAACAAACTAGTCACTTTATTATTCATGTAACAACATCTCAGCACAATCTATTTGAGTCATTTTCACTCAAGAGACTGCACAATTGTAACATGATAGCGGGCATGCCATCATGCATAAAGACAAGAAGCTTTGGTAGTCCGTCATTTTGTACACAGGTGGCCTGTGTTCATTTTTCCCAGTCTTGTTACATTTATCTACTCATTCAGCTGAGAACTATGTGTATATGTTGTGGCTTAAAGTAGTATAATTTATAGCAAGTGTGTAGACCTTTATGGCTTTATGAGGAGATCATGACAATTATTCATTAACTTAAAACTCATGACTTTGTATTTTGCATTTCCTCTAAACCAAGAAACTCCAAAAGGCCAGATAGAAATCTAGACTGTTGTAATATGCTGATTTTTGAAGTTTTTCTTAGTAGTAACTTAATACAAACTTAATGAAATAACTTCTTTTACACAAAAACATGATGGCAAAAACTGACAAGTTTGAAACTATAGGTTTTACTAATAATCAGGCACTGAACACAATGCTGACCATTAGACCAAGGTCTAATCTAGCACAGGCATACGGTACATTCAAAATGCAAATAAAGAAATAGTGACCCCTACTGGGTCTCAAAAATGTAAATCATCTAACATTGTTAAAATGTGATCTTACATTCTGAGTAAATAAATAAAAAACACTTTATTGATGGGCAAAGTTGGACTATGGTAAATAATCCCGAGGCCATCTAACTACATATTTGGCAACACCAATAACAAGATTGAGAAAGAGCACTGTTATCAGTAAATGGTAACAACACCAGCCAAATCATGAGACCGTCCAATAGCTGTTGGCATTACAAACAGCAGTATGACTATAAAGCTCAAGATACAGTACAGTGTGCTGACCTGACAACTGGTGCAAAACAATCCTGCATTCTTAAGACTCCTAGGGCCATCACAGATAGTGTTTTTCTCTATCGGCCTATAAAGGTTAATGATGTATCCAGGGGATGGAAATTCAAGAAGTACTAAGCAAGTAACTAACAATTGCCCATTCATTGGGTCTAAGGAGTTTCAAAGTGTCTTCTTATTTTACTTTAAAGAAAGAACCAGATATTTGAGCATTTACTGCTGTAAATGTCCTTTATCACAAGAGACGCAGGTGCAGACAATCGGAGAAGAGATCTGCCTCCATTCAGTTGATATCAAATGCATGGCTAACTCAAAATACAAACAGTATAACAATTTAAAAAAGACAGTGTCTCATTACCTCAGCTCATCTTATATCTATTTGTGCTCCAGTCCACTCAGTAAGTGCGGCTCGACAGTATACCGTACATAGACTGGCAGTACAAGATAGGCTAAGGTAGACTGGCCTTACCGGAGTTGACGGACTCTTTTTCCTCCACTTCCACTTGATGGTAATGGCGGATGCAAACACGGCTGTCTATTTGGTAGAGCAGTGCTGGACACAGATAGGTGAAATGGCTTGGAGAGATGAGCGAGGTAGGACTCAGGCCATAGTAGGTTAGGAGCTGGGTCAGGTTTAGACACTGAAGGAGAAGGTATGTACTATGAATACAAGAAACTGCTGAGCACAAAACATGAACAACGCATTTTAAATAAAATTAATTAAAATAATTAAAATAGAACTGCTAGCAAATGTCAACGGGAGGCAATTGAAAATGTAACCAAACAATATTTGGCTCTGAAAATGCACATTGTGATTCACAGGCTTTTGATTTATTTAGCTCATTATACATTTTATAATTTTCGTTCAAATAGGATAAAACAAAATAAAAACAAGCAAAAGTGCAAGATGCTGGAAATAAAGTTAAATCCTAAACAAAACAGGAAAGCCCCAAAAGGAAGTACTTAACCAAACTACCTCGGACCACTAGGTCTGTGAAATGATCAATGAGAGAGGTTTCCCTTTTAACATTCGCCTAATTACTAATCAATAGTAAACTCCTGAAGAATCCATTTAAAATTAAAAGAAGGGTTGGCAACGATTCCTGTGTGGAGGAATCACTGCAAGGTGTTCAATATTTGCTGTTCCAATTCCTAGCATGTGTGCAAGGTCTGCTACAAGGCCTTGCATGTATCAGCGTATCAAGAGAAAGAGCCCTACCTCCTCATGCTGGTGAGACATGTCCTCTGGATGCCCAGGCAAGGCAGGCCCTGGCAACATTGGCATCACAGGCTCACCTGGTGCCTCCCTCTTATCTTTATAAAGATGACTGGGTTTGTGTCCGTAGACATGGGTGTTGTGACCTTGCTCTCCAGGCGGGGGCGTGAGAGTGGCAGAAGGGCGTTTGTTGCGTCCCCGCTGCCCCCTGGCCGGCTTCCTGGGCTTCTTTGCTCTTGCGTCCGGGTCCTCTACAGGGTCAGCAGAGGGAACGGCTGCTTCCAGGAGGGTGGCTTCGGGCTGCTCCTCCCGGGATACGCGCGAAGACGCTTGCTGAGCCAGCAGCGGCTGCTCTGGGTGCCGCGGGGGAACGCCTGTGTTCGTCTGTGGTTGTGTGTGGCCGTGTTCCGGGTGGTCATGACCTTTACGGTCATGGTGAGTGTGGTTGTGTTGATGGTGAGGGTGGATCTCCTGGCTATGGTCATGGTCTGGGTCATGTGCATGGTCTGGGTCATGTGCATGGTCTGGGTCATGTGCATGGTCTGGGTCACTAGTGTGGACCTGCACCTGACCATGAGAATGTCTGTGGTTATTGTCCTGCACCTTTGCGTCACCGTGGCCGTGGCCAGCACCTGAATCATGGCCACGATCGTTTTCATGGTGACTGGGATCATGACTGGGATCATGACTGTGCTCATGTTCGGCCCGTGAACCACTGGCAGCAGGTGGACTGTCGCCCGTCACCTGCTTGCTGCATAGTGTTGGCTGGGGGTTTGGGGAACCAGGCTTGGGGTGAGAATGCCCGTGGCCATGGCCTTGATCATGCCTGTAGCCATCGTCGGTGGGCAAATGTGAGTGAAGCCCTTCTTGAACATCTAGCAAATCCAGGTGACTGACGTGGTCGTGGCCTATTTCCTCGTGCTCCACATCCACCACCTTCACTTCGCCCAGGCCCAGGCTGACTAGCAAACTCTGGAAGCCCTCAAAGTTGAGTTGGTCTGTCTGGCCGTAGCGACTGAATAGCTGCTGGATGTAGAAGTTCTGCTCCACCTCTAGCGAGGTGTCCGCTGATCTTGGTAACCCCGGCGACGGAGTGGTGGCTCTGGTTGTGTACGGATCTTGAGAGATCTGCAGGTCATTGTGGGCGTGGTTGTGGTCACCATGGTGATGCCCAGGGTGTTGGTGATGTCCTTCTCCATGACAGTGGTTACACTGATGAAACAGGAAGGTGAACACGCACAGGAAGCAGAACTTGGTGTGCACATGGACTCGCATTGTCCCCCCACTTCTGGTCCCTGGGGAAAGACAAAATACATAAAAACCATATTAATAACAGATGGACAAGAGGTAATGTTCTAACACTTGTGTAACAACCCTGCCTCCTTCATAACCAGCCAGATGTGACAATATTAAGTGGCAGTCAAGGGGTCTCCGCAAAGGACTGGCTCCCAGGTAAAGAAAGTTCAATGGAAGAATTATATCCATGTGATTAACTAGCACGCTAAGCGCATAAATGGTTTTAAAGAAGAATGGCTAGTCACATGTTGCCCACTAGCAGTTATAAAGGTACTCCACTGGAGGTCTTGCACCTCTTCCCACACAGAGGCCATGATCCCACATTTCTGGTCGACAGCCAAAGCCTGTTAGTGCGATATACATACTAGAGCCATATGGATAATTAGATAATAAAACCATCATCACATAGTTCATATATTGTATTTTCAAAACTGAAAAATACAGATTACACGGATTAGATTAGTTCAATTGGTTGGTGTAGAACTCAGAGCCTCTTTGTTTGTGTTTGGGTTTGTATTGCCAACAAATTCCGTTAAACGATTGGTCATCAAGAGAATTAACATAGAATGAGATTGCTAAGGTGAGGATACATAAGAATGACACAATTGATGACTGAAATAATATGTCAAACACCTACAGACCCAGAAAACCCAAAAACAAAAATATAGCCCGTTCTGGGAAGGCGGTTGGCAAAAATTTGGCAAATGAAGTTATTTCTTCAGTTTGCACACAGAACAGGCAAGCAGCGAGTAGACATGAATTTGACAGAAATGCATTAGTTTATCATAGCTGACTTCACATTGTGTATTTGTCAAATGTTACAATATACTGTAAAACAGCCAAATTCCACTGCAAAAGTATTTCCTGTTCAGACAGTATTTTATATAATATACATTTACATTAAAACTACAACAATCTTTTAATTTCATAGTTTTAGCTATAGCCACAAAGCTATATTAAAGAGAAAACGTCTTACATAAGATTAACATTGTATTTATAATGGCTTGAAGTGTCAAGTGTTAATCCCCATAAATATGGTGTGGATTTAGCATGTCCAAATGTGAATTTGATGAAGATGTACAGTCAGTATGTCATATTGAAAAATATTAATCCTGACATTTTAAAATGTCACCTTCAAATCAATAAAGGCATACAAAACTCCATGCAAAAATACTAGAATTTCATCAGACTCAGAAAAGATGACCATCAATGAACAAATCTAATAATTTACTGCAGTGACTGTGTTAACTGCCATTGTATCTTATACAAGTCATTGTATTATTCCTTGATGAAGTAGATGAGATCAGATCTTATCACTGTCAGCGGCTCTCATTATAGGTTTACTCGTCACTGCATAACCAAATCAATAATGTGAAAACATCATCCCTACTTTAGAGTAGGGAAAAGTCTTAAAATAAACTACACTCTGAAACATGTAGACAAATCTGTAATGCTGAACATTTGTAACAGATACCAATTTTGAAAAGGTTAGAGGTAAAAGAGTTTCACAACATGTATTGTCCATATTGATCAACAATGTTAGCTATTTAGTGAGCAAAATCACTTTTGATTAAACACAGGCAGTAAGCACGCCTCTTAAGTTACGACCAATAAAATAATTGACAGAAACTGAACACACGAGAAATACTTAATTCCCTTAAAATAAGCTGTAGACTTTGGGTGCAAGGCTACTTACCACTGTGTGCCTTTCTTGACTGAGTGGTGTGTGAAATTGAGTTTAGCCAAGGAGCGTGTGATGGCGTTATAGCTCACATTAAGTGTGATTACAGGCTTACTTCACTACTGCCAACATGACAGTGTTTATAAACACGAAGCACCAGTGACCTATGAACCTGAATGCAGATAGGATGGAGCAAGACAGAGCCAATTTTAAGTACACACCCTCCTTTCAACAACATAGTTTAGTAAATGGGCTCTTTGTCTTGCATATGACATCTATGCAGGACAGATATTCTTTATACCTCAAATACCTAAGTATTTATTTTATTATTTATGTGAATAGCATTCTCTATTGAATTTGTGTTTTTATTTTAATTCTTCACAGTGAAATGTTCTTCTGCAATCAAGAACTATTTGCACCATACAGTACCATTATAGTTTGGTAGTATAAAATAATGTCTTCAATAATGCAGTGTACATTTTACACAAGTAAAAAGTACAAGTTTTATGTTTGACATCGATAGAAGCAGTGCAATGAGGCTGACATTTAATTAGCCTTTTCTGGCATCAAGAGGTGAGTGAGATCATTGTAATTACTATTTTAGAACCATGATCATCTTAAACATCATGACTAATGACAGCAGAGGACAGCTGTTAAAAACAAACTTATTACATCAATCCTAGCCACCGCCAAACATCTCCTGCCCTGTCCAAACCCACCGCAGAGGCATTAAGAGGTAGTCCAGAGTGTGTGGACTCCACACCCGAAGGTTTGGAGTTTGGGCCGCCATAGGGATCTCCTATGTTAACAAATTACTATTCTGGGTGAGGTCCATCCTCTTAACCCTTCACCACCATCATCATTTCCCTGCAGCAGCACAATCACTGTTCCTTCTGCTGCCAACTGTAATCACCTCATTCATGACCTTGTATACCTCTGCTGGTCTGTGCCTCCTTTAATAAATGTTAACCTGTGTTTTAGTTTATTTTTTTTACAGTAGGCCTCTTACTAAAATCAAACAATAAAAAATTAGGATCTTAAACATGCTGTGGCCAATTTGACCCAATTTAGATGAATTTCTAAGATTACTTTTATTTTATATATCATCAAAGGTTTTATATAACAGTCTAACCAACTTCCTACTTATATTTTTAATGTGTGTTATGTCATTCTGGATATAGAGGTATGCATAGCACTGAATATTTGAGCTGTTTACAGAAATACTCCTAGGTTGGCATCAAGGACACTGCAGGACGGCTGCTAAAAACAAACTAATCACATCACTCCTAGTCACCGACAAACGGGTCCGAAACCACCGCAAAGACAGACAGAGGTAGTCCTCTGACTGATCGTTTTATTTGTACTTTGCCGAAAGAACATTTTTGTTGACTGAGTAACGTTTCATACGCAGCAGTTTAAAACTGTTGAAGAACAGGTTCCATGTTAGGCCACCTTTTATTCTCTATTTAACCGCTTTTAATGCTAATTGTACAACACACCTGGTGACCCAAACATCCTAGCTGCCGTAGTAGCATGTCTTACTGACCTTTAGTGTGACGCAGGTTGAAATAGTCCAGTTTAACAAACTACCATATATTATGTTCACAACTGGACTACCATAACATAATACACTTAAACTAGTACAGAATGCAACAACTAGGTTTCTTACTGGTTGTAACAGGTGGCAATCCTTCACCTGGATCCTTGCTTCTCTCCATTGGCTCCCTGTTAGATATAGAATTGATTTAAAGATTGTATAGATTACTTTAAGCATGTGTGGACCTAGCTTATATAACAGACATGTGGACAAAGTCATCTTTCAAACCACTATTTAAAACCTTCTTCTATAGTTACCTTCACGTGATGCAGACGTGCATTGATTATTTTGATTTATTATACATTTTATTGTTTGTATTTGACTTCCATATGAACCATCATGCAGCTAGGTGAATGTTAAGGCACAATATTTGTATTATTATACAAATCAACTAACTATAATATATTTGGGTGAATACATTTAAGGAAAGAAAGTGAATCAAAACATTCCACTATCAATATAAACAGTGTGGTGGTGTTATTTTCCATATAAAGTATTTTAACAGACTACTGACCTAATGAATTCCATGTAAACAGACTAATGAAGAGTTCAGACAAATGAAGTCAAAATCCAGTTAACTACTGTACACAACTATTCCAGCACAGTATGCCATCTTTTAATAACCCTTTTTAATAATCCTGTTATAATATTTGAGGTACTGGAATTTGTATAAAGAAAGATTGCATAGTATGCTTAGGAAAGCAAACTAGGTGGCTTACCGTTAATTTGTTCACCTTCTGGGACCCCAACTTCTCAGAAACACACACTGGCCTGCCTGGAGACACAAAGATGAAAGTTGAATGTAATTGAACTCCATTAATTCATTACAATTCTGTCACCTCAGACTGACATGCTATCAATCTACTGTGATGTGTGGTTTTATGTTGGGTCAAGTACAATGTCTGTCTGTATTTCAATGTGGTGATGCATTCATATCTGTCACTGTATAGAAACTAAGCTTAAAGAAAATCTAATTGGTATGCAGCATCTGATGAATAAATATGTAGGTGGTAGCGATCAGCCTCAACAATCAGTTGGGCCTCACGAAGAATACACAAGAAACTTCTAAACTATTATTAGATACACTTTTGATTTACTAGGCTACTTTATCAAGTTTACAGGCCTGGGGGAAATAACAAAGATTTCCAATTCCCCTCTGAGCTCCCCAGTGATCAAGTGAAGCATGTGGTTCCTCTGGCACATCTTTGGAGACTATATAAGGGTCAACTGAGGCCCTTAAGCTGTCTCACATGATTCTCACACAGTCCATACCACTCTGTTCTTCCCAGTATGAGGCCAGTATCTGCAGGGCTGGAGAAACAAATGAGCGGCCTTGATCTCCCCAGATATCTTCCATTCGAGGAACGTGACATCTGCTCTATTCTATTCAACATGTCGGATAACAGAAATGTACACAAATGCTACCGCAATCTTTAGACTCCAGCACTCTGTAATAGGTTGACTGTGTGCCTAGCAGCGCCCACAAAAACTAAGCTTATTGATTTAACCAAAGGCAAGTTTGTTCAAATTAATTAACATACAGACTTGCTATTTGGATGTATTAAAAGTAATAAAGAATAATACAATGAATATCTGAGGCCTTTCACATATTCTTGTTTTTTCCTTCACATAAATTGTTGCAGCAAGGTAATTCTTGAAATACCACTAATCAAACAAATAAGCTCTAAAAAATGTGATACACCTAAGGTAGTTTCCCAGGATTGTGGAGAATTATTCAAAGCCTGTTTAAGCCACTTGTGATAGGGAGCCTGATAAACAAGCCTTGGTATATCACCAAGCCAGAAGAATAAATGTCAGGGCCGAGGTTTTCCTAAGGCGGACAGGGAAGGGCAGATGTCTGCTGGCACATGGGCCTGACACACAGCAGATGGTCTGTCTGTGTGTGTGAGGCTAGAGGAGCCCTGATCCAGCCGCCTGTGCCCCTCGGAGAGACACGATGCAAAGGATTACAAAAAGGCCACATCCTGTGCCTCAAACCACACTGACTGACTCTGACCTATGTATTCATACAACGCTGAGCGTTCCAACAGAAACATTACCACCACTGGAAGAAATACATACATTTAAAACACCTTACTAATACAGCTCTGAAGTGATTGTCCACAACCACATGGTGTGATGACTTCTAATACAGTAGGTCCAATAGCTCACTTGGACAAAATACTATTACACTATTATGAAATTCATTTGAATTATTATAATATTAATACATTTCTCCAAATCATATAGGCAATGTTCTTTATTGAGCAGTATGTACTTAATATTGCATATAGACCCTACTTTCTCAGTACTACGGTGTGCCCACTGCATTGGTATATTGTAAGCCTGAATATAGTATGATCAAAGTTAAATGGATTTGAAGTGCAGAAGTTTGCACAAGTTGGGTCAATAAGGGGACAGAGGTGGAGTCAAAGCCAAACATTACAACCATACACTTCTAATGAGAGAGTAGCAGTAAACACAGGATCAAAGTAGAGAATCTGACAAAGCTCACCAGCAGTCTTATCAAAGCAACAAAATCAATGGAATCTGTTGTAAGCGGCGTGGAAAGTCTGATGCCAAATCCTACCCCCCGCATTTACACAAATGTATGGGATGGGATCTTAAATCAGGTTCAAGCAAACCTAAAAGCAGTGTTGAAGATTTAGCCAACTAAATGTATCTTAACATGTTGACAATAAATAAAGTACTGGTTGTGGTCGAGAAAATGCATTAAGCAAAATAATCGAGATTTGATTTTTAGGCCAAATCGCCCAGGCCTATCTCCATGACGAACAAGTAGGGCCATAATATATTACACCAAACAAGTTACTTGTCTTCTATGCAGCAGCTACTGAGCTACCTTTTGAAATTAAAAGGGTGTGCAGAATAGCGTGAGACTGCAGAAGAAGGACACAGGTGTGAGTCTGGAAACTCGTTTTACCACAAATTACCACAAGGTTACAGTCCCAGATAAGCAAACAGAACTATCAGCTGAGAAGTAGGCTACAGTATAGCGCGAGTATGTGGCTCCAGAATAACACCGCCAAAGCAGGTGTGCTTACCTCGTCTGCCTCCACAATGTCCTCCCTTCTCAACACTCTTATGACTGTAGATGAGGTACAGTTTGGCGCTTTTGAGCCTTTAGAGTCAAGTGACAGCTATTTTATAAAAGGAAACGAAGGGGAGGGTGATACATGCGTCTACTTTATTTGTGCAGGCACTGTACTGGTCTGGGATAAGAATTCCTCTAACACTGAACTTGCAAAGGGACATACATTTCACCTGCTTGCTGTGACCATTGCATACCCAATGCCTAATCGTTTTCTTGTAAACTAATCAGCAAAAAAAAAAAAATACAGTACGTTTTCTCAGTAAAACATAAAGTACCTTGCGTCAGTCTATGAGAATTCAACCACTGGTACAAAAAATAGTTGAGATAAATAGACATCCACGAGGCTTGTACAATAATGTATTATGTTAATTAGCATTATAGTTGGGAATGGGATAGAGAATTTGAGCTTTTTGTGCAGTAACCTATATGTAGGTCTACTCTAACTTAAAAAAAATCACAGTAATAGAGGTTACAATGTTTGAACTGGTAACGGTACATGAGGGGAAGAGCTGAAACCTAAGATGACATGTAAGATGATCAAGACCAGAAGTACATGATAATATAATGAGACAGCACTTCTCTAGGAAGGGGAACATCACGGCGGTAGGGGGTTCATTTGCACACTGACTAACCATTTTGGAAACCATCTTATTATACAATGTTACACATTCATATAAAAATATATTATAATAATAATAATAATAAAATAAACAATAAATAAATAAACAAAACATTGCAGCAGCACAAATAAACAACAAATATTAAAATCAAATGAGATAAACTGGGCATAGAACATCTCATTAACCGGTTAAACACTATACACACTGTAGTCCACAAAGTCCTTCATAAGGCCAACTTACTGTTGCCCTAGCAAAATGCCTGGGCAGCAGCTTACTCATGTCCATTTGACTGGTTCGGTTAAAATCCTGAGACATTAACTTTAGAATCATGTGATTGTGGCCTACGCATACTTTCTGGTAAACCCTGCTAATCCAAAAATAAAGACAAAGCCTAATCCGCTATTGATATGCATATACCTTTGGAGAGTAATACATATGTCCACAGGATACATTTCAATTTCAACATACTGCAAACACACAACAATATATCTTATGATACTATAACATGATAATATGTCTCATAAATAGAAAATTGCAGATATAGCTTTTATCATGAACCAAGTGATTTTAAGGTTGCTTTCACCCCAAGTATGCCAACCTCACACCAAAAAACTTTCCTTAAGTTTATATATTTTCGATAGCTGAGAACACCAAATGGAAATCAATTAAAATGATTGGCAGTCCATAGTCCACAATTTCTCATGTAAATGATGCACGAACAGGGCTCCCTCTGTGAAATTTAACCAATTTACACACACATCGCTTATGTGCACAAATATATTTATGCAAAGTTGAAAAAAATAACGACAATTTTCTTGCTTAGAATTTAGATTTTCTCACGATTGATTCATTTTCCCCCCCTCAACATGTTGCACTTATTTATGTGATACGGAAAGTACAAAACATTATGTACTACTTATGTAATACTGTCTTCCTGACAGGACTGGCACATCAACTTTGAACAACAGAAATAGAGTGCTCCTGTTTTTAACTAAAATGCAACAGCTTTGTGAATCTGACACTGCTCATAAAAAAATCTGTGCTACAGTATGAGGTACAAATTATATTGTAGATTTGTAAAAAGTGTGGGAGTGCATTGGGAACATTTATGCCACCGTCTTGGAGAAGGCAGTGCTGCAATACAGTGTGTGTATTGGTTATGTTTTACCTGTTAACCTAAAGTATTGAATAAATACAGTATCAAGCTTGACGCCTCCCTCATTTAAAGGACCCATTCCATGAAAACAAGTATTTCTAGTTGTTTTTTGGAATTAGCAATGTCGATGACACAAGGAGAAGTAGTAAGCCTTTCAAAGTGGACTGTTAGCTTCCTGGTCTGTATTGGCTAAAAAAGGGAGACGGGCGGGGAAACAGGCGAATGAGAGAAACGTGCTTATGTTGTAGGGCTGCACAATTTGATCATAAAGTATATTTGCGATAAGTTTGGCAAATATTGCGATTGGTATATAGTAAGCTGCTCTCATAATTCTGTTTCCTTGTGTATGCCCATACAAAGAAAAGATAAATCGGATTTGTTGAAATGCGGGTTTCAAAACAAAAAGTATAGTACATGTGTCATGATGATAAAAAATGATTGTTTAACAAAATTTAAGATAATGTCATTCCAGTATGTTTTAGTGCCATGTTAACAGTTTATCAATATAATAAATAATCACGATATCGTCTATTGTAATTTTTTTGGGCAGGATAATCGTGATATTAATTATTCATATTGTCCCATGCCTAGCTGGAGCGCTTGTTTTGATGCAGCTGATGTCCCAAATTAAAATATGGAATAATCGTTCTCATGCAGAAACGATATTGCATAGAGGTATGAATCAAGATCGCAATATTATTTCGATTAAACGTGCAGCCCTACGATACAATGTAAAAAATTACCACTAGTGCGGAAAAAGCATCATACCAACTGTGTATCTACAATGTCTCCTGCCTTTAACTCGTGGCTGTTGTGTACAAGAATTCACATGTATACTTGCTATGTTGTTGCTGGTCAACTTTGTGAGTCCTGAGAAATGCAGATGATATCATGTGAGAAATGATTAAGCAATCGATGGCTCATTTATCCTGCACAGGGTTGCATAAGAACATATTAAACCTATTAATATAAACTTATTAAATAGAGTACAGTAGATGTCATTTGATGCAACTTATTCCTTGGGACGGTGGTTTACAACGTTACATTACATGTAGGGTATTATTAAATGTGTGTGCTAAAGACACCTGATTATAAAGTTTAGCAAGTATAATTGCAGTTTAACACACTGGACAACCTGATGAGTTGGAGGAAAATTAACTAAGCTAAATAGAAAACAAAACTTGCATATTATGTATCAGTTTTCAAATCACAATTTCTAACATTTCAAACCATAAAAAAGGGTTCTTTATCTATGGTTAAAATAGGACAAACATCATTTTTCTGCAGGGCTAGGATAATGCTAAAACAATGTGCGCATTATTAAACCACAAGTTCTCCAATACAAAGAGCATTCTTTGTTTATTTTTCCTATGTGACCGCATAAGGAAAGCAGTTTAAACCAGGATGTTCCACATAGAAAACCCTAGAGTGACCCTCACCAAGTACGTGTCAAAGCAAATGTGCTTTAGTGGGATCAAAACATATTTATTTTGGCAGACTGTATGCTTCCATTTAACACATGATTAATAAATTAGCAAATGTTATATAATGCCTTTGGGGTTTCATTATGTGTCTCATGACGATGAAAAACCAATGCCAATTTATTATAGAAATTATATTGTAATAGTTTAATGTGGATCCTTTTTTTCTCTGATACACATATATGTGTAGCCTATGATTTCAAGTAAATACATTTTAACATGTCTCGATTCAATATTGATTATTTATCTACAACCTATTTTTGTAATTAAATAAAAAAAATTTTAAAGTCAGAATCAGATGTGTACGTGCCAGTGGGGTGGGTCAGTGTGGCGGGTGCATGTTTAACCCTGGACATTTTGGACCTTGGCTTGGCATGCTTGACATATTTTGGCCTTTGGGGAAAATTAATTGGGGAACCCTGGTCTACAGTATGTATTAAGTTAGTACAGTAAATGACTGAATATGATTGCACCATTGTAACGTTACATTAGTCAACTGTACCCACACACCCAACATGCAGTGTTTTGGTTACATGAAGGCATGTGTCTCCTTGTGTTGTTTCTTGCTAGATAACTCAACTGAACGTGTGAATGTGTACTCCGTTGTGATCTGTAGTGCTGTGTAAATTTATTATATTGTTTGTTTTGTGAGCATGGACGTTAGTTTAGGAAAAAAAAGCGTTATGAGAAAAAAACAAAAAAAAGTGGGACAAATTGTCAAACCAGCAATACATGTAAATCAATGGGCAGTAGGCCTAGTTAACTATTTTAATGGTTTATATGTGAATGATGTTGTCTAGGTTAGGTATCTTTAGTAAATATAGACACCTTTATGGACACGTCTTCAATGGCCAAAGTTTCCCATGAGTCCATGATTCATAGATAATAGATGCATAACAGTAGGCTACAGTAGCATCCTGTTCCGCCCATAGCGTAGATATGCCAGGAGCAAGAACATTTTTACTTAACAGCCTTTAGTCTTAAAATAGTTTGTAACAATAGGTTAACAGTAGACTGACACGTTTTAAGTATGTAAGGCATGCGGTCCTGCGCGTGGTGCGTTTCATTTCTCATAGCATTAGCTCAGTATTGTTCGCTTTTCTTCGTCCTCTAAAAGCTATTCACATCTAGCATTTGAACCAAATGACGCTAACATCAGATAACTTTCAAATATAGCAACAATGCCTCATGGTAGAATTCCTAAGGTTATACATTTAAATAGTAACCCTGAAGGTGGTCACGATATGTTCGGGTTTTTAGCTCTGCTACCGCAAGAAGCTCCATCGTTCCAAACAGCAAGCTAGCAGACGATATACAGGAAATTAGCCAATAGCTACAATGACCAACATACGCCATTTAGAATATTTAATACATGTTCCAAATATGAGCAAATAACGTCTACATGTAGAAGTAAATGCTATCCGGGTCCATGTTGTGGGAGTGAATGAAAACAAACGAGTTTTTTTATATAGTTACCTCACTCGAGTGCCGTGTGCATCTCCTCTCCGCTCGGTACAAAAAAATCACATCCGCCAGTCTACGCTATGGTCTACGCCAACGCCACAAAAGGCCATGCAGTGTACGGTCATATTCACCAATGCCTCTACGCATTCTGCGTTAATAATAGTAGAAAACAAAAGGGGAAATGCATCCTGGATGCATCATCATGCACATTCCACCAAGTTCACTTATTTGGGTAGGCGTGACGAAACCAAAACCATCAAATCGGACTTACAAATACCCCAGCAACGAAAACCGGCGTAACACCGGCATTGTTACTAGTACCAGTTTTATGATTGATGAATTTCTACTTATTGAGTGGCACAGTGCCTTTTTTCGTTTCAGTGTGGTAATGCAAGCTGTCAGGTGTTTGCAATGTGTGGTCAGCAATAACTGAAATAAAATAAATAATACAATTAAATAAATAATAATATATTATGATGATTATTATTTTTATTTTTTATAAACTCAGAAGAGCATTCCGTTTAGTTATTACAGCCTATATTTAATGTAGTACTGTATACCTCTCACACAATTTGAATAAGACATCACAAAATTGTCTTTATAGCCTATAGTTCTTATAAGATTGGTTGATGCTTTGGTATGTTTTTATATTTTTGTGTAGCCATGTCATAGCTAATTATCTTAGCAAAAAATATACTAGGCTATATATCTTCTTTATTATGCCTATTATTTAGCAACATTCTGGACTGTAACCTCTCTAGTTATTTAGCAATATTGACAATGTTGAAAAAACAGCCATGCTACCCTAACCTATTAAAAAAAAGTTAAGGTTTGCTTATTAAAATGTGTTATTAAAAGTCCACTCAGTCATTATATTAGACTTGAGACATATGTTAGAGTGTCTCAGTCTCAATTTGTTGTATTCCGTCATCCATTGAATAGCCCATATGACCCACATCAGTTCACTTCTGACAAGAAGAATATGACCTCAGGTGATCTGTATACAGTATACCTACCAACAAATTATTAACATTGGTTGTCATCTAAGAAATTACTAATACACTGCAATTCATTTAATCTTCAATCTAAATCTTCAATTTAGTCAGGGGTGGGGAATCCTGGTCCCTGAGGGCCACTGTCCTGCATGTGTTAGATGTCTCCCTGCTCAAACCCACCTGATTCAAATTAATGAGTCGTTAGAAACTTGATAACGAGCTGTTTGAATCAGGTGTGTTGGAGCAGGGAGACATCTAACACATGCAGGACAGTGGCCCTCCAGCAGGATTCTCCACCCCTGAATTAAGGCATTAAATGCTTGTTTTTTTGTTTGACAATATATTTCTTCTTACAATAACAGATATTATTTTTTCTCCAAAATTCTTGTCAAGTGAAATGCTCTTGTTGTATTGGCAGGTTATTTTGCTTATTTAAAGTAATATTTCCCCTATTTTATATATTTTTCTTGTTTTTGAAAGCTGAGTTTAGCAATAACCACAACAATAATAATTATGTCTAGTTGACAAACATCAGCCTGGTTGCCACATTTCTTGTGCTTTCAGTCATGCATGAGTAGGCTTTGCTGCTTTTTTTTTTTTAGATGAAATTTCAAAATCTTTTAAATGTACCCTTTAGCCTACTGTATTCACATTTCATTGTGCTCCCTCAGCATCCTTGCCAATACAAATCAATAGCATATTTTAACATCAATTCAAAGCTGAAATGAATAGCTTGATTATGGTTCACAGCTCACAATGTTGCACTGGTGTTAGCTGTAAAATATGGTTAAATGTGTTATTGATTTACGGTGTGATGGCTTTAAATTGCTTTTCAACTGCAAATGGTTGTGCATGTGTGTGAGTGTGTGTGCACATGTTTAATAGTGATGGCAAATGCCAGGGATATACAAACAAATAAGTAATACTACATTATACTTGTGATAGAGCGTGATATCTATACATGTGTGCTTATTTTACACTTTGCTTACAGAGCCTGTAAGGTGACATTTGGGAAAATACAATTTTAAACATGCATAATTGACCTGACCTGACCAAAGATAAAAAACTATGTAAACGTTATGATGGAGTCTATCAACTGTCAGTAAAGGGGTCATGTTTATGTATTGGCCATAGGGGGCAGAGAGTAAGTCCAAAGCAATAAGCAATGTACGTACATGTTGTCTCATGTCATGTTGTGTCATGATGGGTCTTCAGGGCAGGCTATATTATATATAGTTATATATAATGGTTGGAGGAAGATACAAAAACCCCTCTCCCTTGTATTGGGTGCTCCCTCAGAAGCAACCCCCCCCCCCCAATGGAAATACAGTGCCAAGGCTAGGATAGTGTTGTGTGGTCTGCACCATTTTGTTTGTGTTCTCATTTAGTTCCAGATAATGTTTTCAGTGGACAGACAGAATGGGCAGAGAGTGTACCATGAGGAAATGACTGAATTTGACAAAAAGAGTATTATCTTACAATAACCTTTTCCACATTTAACATATAAATCAACTAATTGCTTTAACGTACATATGGTCCACAGGACAATACATATTAAAACAAAGTATCTTCAAAACCTCAAAAAAACTTAACAGTATTTCCAACAAAGAAAAAATTATGTAACGTTTGTGTAATTTATGTAATTTTTCTCTATAAAGTATTTCGAGCCTGGAGGTTCCTTTTTAGCTTGTCCAGCTCCCTTATCCCCCTTGTGCTTTCTCTCTATATTCTCTTTGTACTGTCTGCCCTCAGGATTAGAATGCTGCCTTCACATCCTATTGGAATTATGATACATCAGAATTTCCTACTTGGAAGCTGCACATGAATGACATCTCTAGTTATGCAATACAATTACTTTTTTCAGTAACTAGCAGTGTAACAAATTACTATTTCTAAAATAATAATAATATTACAATTATTAATCCAAGTAATGCTGCATTACAAGAACGAGACCACACCCCTCCCCTCCCCAACATCTATAATGAAGACATGCCTTTATTATTTTGCTGGTCCTAACAAACTTGTAGTGTAGGCTAATTGAACCAACCTGTTGTTTGGTGGTCTTATTGTTCCAGTAAAGAGGTTTTAATTCTAAAATGCAGGTTGTCATTTTTAGAATGGGCAAGGCAGGTTAGTGATTGTGAAAGTAATATAGTAATGTAACGAGTATTGTAACATTTTACTTTTAATACCCAAAAATAAGTAACGTAATATTATGACTTTTTGAGGATTCATAAGTAAATAGTAACTTAAAATTCCTGAGCAACTTGCCCAACACTGCTCTCAAGTGATAATTTAGAGTGGGACATTATTAAATAATATTGTTTGTCTGAGTTCCCGAATTGTGGTGGCCTTCAACCTTTCAACATGCTGGAGAAGAGACCCTGTGACATTTGAGTACAGCACAGACAAGGAAAAATAATGAATCATAAATTCTAACATGCACTTAAATACAGAGCATTAGCATTGCGCTTTTCTAATATAATTTTCGCTCCAACAAAATAAAAAGCACTTGACATACTCGTTATTGAAGGTGACAGATGGCCTGCTTCAATGTGGTGCCTTACAGTATATAACACACTGTTGTGTGTGTGTGTGTGTGTGTGTGTGTGTGTGTGTGTGTGAGAGAGAGAGAGAGAGAGAGAGAGAGAGAGTGTGTGTGTTTGTGTGTGTGAGAGAGGAGAGAAAAATAATTCCTCATATCTGGGCACCATGTGTCCATCCCCTATTCCCACTATCCATTTTCTCCTGGCTTGATCACCTGATTAATCTACGGCAGAGATTGGCAGCCACATCTGCACTTTGCCAGCCATGTCTGCACTTTGCACTCCAGTTGCGTTGCCCCGGGGTCTCCACCAGTCGTAAAACACTGGTTGAAGTGCCACTGTGGCTTTCACAGCCATTTAGCCATTTTCTAGACCCAGCTGACTGAGGGTGAAACGTCCCAATGGCCGCACTGAATTACGAGGTCAATTCAACCCTGGTTATTTCTGTACATGAGGCCTTTTCCTTCTGAAATGCCTCTTGCTGCAGATTACCAAAGGTATATATCCTGAGCTGGAACCTGATATAGGTTCTGCCCGCAGTGACAGTCGATAAGTATAGGCATTGACTTATGATAGAAGTTCCCCTTGCTGAGGTGAAAAGCTGACGCCTGTTTGAACTCCGATAAAAATAAAATGCTCAATACAAATTATACCACATTTCTACACTCAAACCGTTATTAGGATATGCTATATATATTTCATTGGGAAATACATAGCTGTAAAGTTTATTAAAAACTGCAGGTAAAGTGTTTAGAAAAAGTAAATCAAATTTAAAGACAATGCAACACTGTTATGATCCTTTTACAGGTTGACTAAAACACAACAGATGCAGTAAATGTAATGGAAATAAGTGGACTATGAAATACTGTATGTGTTGGATATGATGTATGTGCGCACATGTACGTGTGTACATCTGCCCATTGATATTTTGCTGATATGACAAAGTTTGCCCTACATTAGCTGCAAAGCATATAACCCTGTGGTTCTCTATTGCTCCAGGAGGCCAGTTAAAGACAGGACCCGTGGACGATATTGACAGGGAGAAAACAGACAGAGAGAAGGCAGCATCAAGTTTTAAACATCAGCTCATTAGTGACCTCTTAACATATCTAACGGGGCACATGGATTTGTCATTCAATTTAGTCGTGTAGTGGTTTTAGAAAATTGAACAGATTCGTGAATAGGCTCTCTTGTTTCCTATATGATCTTTATGTATGGCCCAAAACCTTGACTCTCATCATTGAACCTACCCTATATTGAGAGCACCATGCTTATCTGCCATCAGTTGGTTCAGACCACAAATGTCCGATGACCAGTCTGAACATATGAATAATACCAAACCAGGTTGTGGTGACCCACCAAACCTTTGTGAGTATGCTAATATGACAAGAACACTACTATTGATCATTACTTCTGTTTCTGTATGCAATGCCACAGAAGCATTTAAAACATATTTGTACAGCCCTCTTGGGGTCATAGTGAGAACTGCACAAGGTCACTGATCAGTATCCATGACAGTGCATACAGTATCCATCATATATTAGTCAGTGCAAACAGTATCAAGCATATATTAGTCAGCGCATACAGTACGTATTCAGGAGTAGATGCATAAGTGAAATATCAGGACACAGGACCTTTATAATAATTGTGGAATATACATTGAGAAGCCACTAAGTTCGTATACAGTAACATTGTATTACACCAATTACAGTACAAACAGCAGTTAGCATTATATTGTAGTCCCACATGAGGGGTTGATGTCATGACATCTTCTTTAGTGTATTATGTTCAACAAAATTTAATGAAATAAATTAAATTATACAGCATTTCTAACCAAAGATATAGGTATTATTGGGAAGGTATAGGGGATCATATTGGCCACATTGCCCCATGTCAGGTACATCTAGTAGCATTTTCAGTAATTTGATCAAATACAGTTAATTTTCATTTACCCCAGTTGGGTGAGTAAAGGTTTTGTCTCATAGTGATTTCCAATATCATAGGCATACATACATACAAAACATACATTTTGCAGCTCAGTTTACCATATCCAGGGGTATTTGTTCACAAATAAAATAGTATTGATGTAATTAAAATGAACCTATATGTGACTCAGCAGCGCTGATCAAATATATAACATCTGTGTATATCTCTGTATACTATCCTAACCTGCAGGACCACCCAGGGACAACACTATTTGCATAATCTTATTTCAGTGATTGCTGTTCCTAATCCCTTATATGTTTGTTATCACAGAAGCATAAATCTTTCTTAATCAAGGTGAACAATAGAAATGGATTAGACCAAATGAGATAAGGTTTCTCCCGTCTGACTTAATTATCTGTTAATTACAATATTAGCATGTGACATTCATCAAAAATGTTTACGGCCATTTGTTATCATTGCATACTACTGGTATGTTTGGGGAAAGGGGCGGATGTACTATTGTTGTAAAACTTCATAAGATAATTTTAAAGATTCATGTTTACTTTCCATTTGTGTGTGTTAACAATTTTGCATGCAGGTTAAGGTCTATAATTTATTAACATAAATAATAAATGAACGTGCAATGCAGCTATAGACCTAGGTTTTTCCTGTTATTCAAGTTCATTTAAAATAATTGAAACCCTTTTTAATTAATCTCATCTGCGATCGAGAAAGGATAATAAAGTTACTTTAATATTAATTAACATTCATTTTTCTTCAGACCTGGTTGAGTGAGTTCAGCAAGGTCACCGCACGACTTATCAGTGAATACGTTACTGGCAAGCTATCAAACAAAGTATGTTTGCAGTTGCACTAATGTGAAACTGCAGGTTTCTTTGATAATTCTCTGGTAAAACAACCACCGGTATCCCATCTTCCTTTGCTGTATTTTGGGCAAACAGGTACAGTATGTGTTTATGTAAGTGGTTTCAACTGTGCCTTTTAAACAAACAGATGGAGGACCATTTTCGAGCTAGATCAAGAGAGGCAATACAAATAATTCCTTGGAGGCGAATAGCACCTTATTTCCAGGCGCAGTGGAAGGCGTTTGATTCCTGACAGCATTGATTGCTTTATGTTTCCCGCCACAGCAGCCCTTTACAGTAGCAGCTGCGTTGATACTTCTCAGTCATCTGGATTGTGTGGGAAGCGAATCATGTATGTTCAAAGGCTTCCTGCAGCAGAACATGATTTCAAAGGTAGTTAAAGCTCTCATAAGGAAATGCCATGGGCGATCAAAGAGAATTACATTTAATTTGCGGGTAATGATTTGACAAAGACCAAGGATTACCATTGAAGAAGCCATGTGTTCTCTTGGACTCTCTGAGGGAAGAACAATGCTGTGTTGTACAGCCTGCTTGCCCTGAAGTGTGCGACAATTACATATGTTGTACAGCTAAGGGCGTTAGTCGAGGGGGAAGGGGAGCTTTCCTTTCCTGTTCTGACTTTCTGAGGGAATCGCGCTTCTGTTTAGAAGTCCGCCTGTATCTCCTTTCCGTCAGAGTAATGAGAAAAACCATGCGCATCGAAAATATGTTGAATACGGTCACAGTTGGCTACTGACAGTGTGGAACCATCTGTTATACATGACCCTAATCTACAGTAATGACAGCAGTATAGGTCACAGCTCAAGCAAACCCATGGAAGGGGCATCTCATTGACTGTGGCTCTCACTCCATCTCTCTGCCCCCCACACTGTCACTCATTTTTAGACACCTGCCCAGACTCTCGTTTCTCATGAGATCACACAGAATTATGTATGAGGCGCATCACTCAGCAGGAATTCATTCTGGGTGTCATTCTGTATCTTCCTTCAATTTCTTTCTCTGTCTGTGTGTCTGTCTGTATTTATTTTTTCTTTATTTCTTTCTTGCTTTTATGCTTTCATAGCTTTCTGACTCACTCGGTCACACACACAGTATAGGCCTACAACAACACAAACATTTATTGAGTTTTTCTAAATACATTATCAAAACTACTTTGTACACCCGTGATGTTTAATGTTTAATATGTTGTTATAGAGAAGCATTACAGCAGGTATAGATGTCACATCAGATGTCAGAGATTAAGTTGTCAAACACCAAATCAGTTAGCAGTTGATGTTTTCATTTGCTATGACGTCCTCCTCACTCTTGTGTACGCTTTCTACGAAACATTGACGGCACAGGTTTTGCTTCTTCTTCTTCATCTTCCCAGAAACCCAGACCACAGCAGAGTTATGCAAAAGGTGATTTGATAGATACAGATTGTATTATGCTACTGTATCATTATCATAATTTTATACGTTTTCCCATCACATTTGGGACGAGAGCCGTTCTTCACATGGCCGCGCTGTGCCTTCACGCTGACAACCTGAATCCATTTTGCCACGTGCCGTCATGATCCATCAATTTAATTTGAAAGATCACGAGCGTACTTAGCCGAGAGCAGTGTGGGTGTTATTCAATAAGACGGCCATGCTTCATCCTTTATCTGTCAGTGCTGGTGCCACAGATCTAGCAAGAAAACGGCAAAGGGGTATGTGTCTTCCTTATCACCCTGAACACCGACAGCAAACTCCTGAGACCTGCCTCGCTTTGATCTGCCGACACAAGCACATTGGGGTCGAGAGGTCGCAAATCATTTTCCAAAGGTCTGAGGTTGAGCGAGGCCTGGACATCTATTAAATCGTCGGACGAGATCTGAGTGAGGAATGGCACACTTGTGGATAGGGGAATTATGATGTTGCTGGAAAA
Organism: Forbesichthys papilliferus; assembly: GCA_025399855.1. Classification (NCBI taxonomy): domain Eukaryota; kingdom Metazoa; phylum Chordata; class Actinopteri; order Percopsiformes; family Amblyopsidae; genus Forbesichthys; species Forbesichthys papilliferus. The sequence goes on along the minus strand of JAODOY010000014.1, from coordinate 258,325 downwards.
TGGCCATATGTCTTTGGAAAAAGAGTAGAGTATTCAGAAACTGACTGGACGTAGTTAAAAAATAAATATTACTTCCTTTGTAGACCAAATATCTACAATCCTGGTCATGGGGACCCACTATCCTGCATGTTTTAGATGTCTTCCTGCTCCAACACACCTGATTCACATCCCATATACTGGGATGTTATCAGGCTTCTGCAGAGCTAGATGAGGACCCATTTATTAGAATCAGTTGTGTTGGAGCAGGGAGACATCTATAACATGCAGGGCAAACTTCTGTTGTAGACTATACAGTATTCATAATTTTAGTGTGATTCAATATTTATAGTTGACTCTGTCTAGACAAGCTAACACATAGGAAACCATGTGTGATGTAACACTGGCCCTGTATTTAATTTGACACACCTGTGTCTGAAGCACAAACCGCAGCGTTTGACAATTTGGATCTAGTGTGCTCCACGGTGCTTCAAGGTTCTGCAAATACTGTACTGCAGATTCCCTCTGTTCAAAATCTATCATAGAGACAGTGACCATTATGCACAACACATTTTATTATCAGGCGATTGGACCATCTGCAACTTAGCAGAACAACAAACATGTGAACATATATTTTTAGTCATACAATATATTATATTAAATACATAAATACAATAGGGGACAGGATGGTCTAGTGGTCTGGGTGTTGGGCTACCAGCCGGAAGGTTGTGGGTTCCCCAGTTGTTGACCTACCTGCAAGCATCATCCTTGAGCAAGATGCCTAACTGCTCCCGGTGGTTGGTCGCACCTTGCATGGCCGCAATCACCATCGGTGTATGAATGTGTGTGTGACTGGGTGAATGTCAGGCATAATACTGTAAAGCGCTTTGGATAAAAGCGCTATATAAATGTGCCCATTTACCATTTACATATAGCCTACATGCTGCTGTCAACAATGGATGTTGATTAAGTGTTTTTTAACTGGACATTTTAAAATAACATTTTAGTAAGTAAGTCTATGTAAAAGTGACATTTTAACAATAACTGAAAACCTTCCTTATGAACAGTCTCATTTTCTTCAGCTTGAGGGAAAAGATAGTCCTCAAGTACATCGTGTATTTTTCCTGTGTTTCACGATGTCTAATGACATTTAGATGGGAGACAAAGGGCTCTCAGTTTGAGTTCATTAATAAATATCCGAAACATAAAGTGAAGCCAGATAACCCTGAGTTATTTCTAAAGGTCAAGTGGAGCGCATGCAATTATTGAGTGACGTTTGGACCAAAAAGTCATGGGAATTTATTGAGTTTATAAGGAGAAGGACAGGGAAAGGAAATTATATAGAAAATCTGAGCATGTACAACAGGCGTCTCTCACCCTCTTTCTCCTTCTATCACCCGCTTTCTCCTCTCATCTCATTCCCTCCATTTTGCAATTTACCCAGCGAGTCATACTCAGCACATGTCGAAACATTCAATTATATCATACAACCATATACAATGTGTGTATATATATATATATATATATATATATATATACACACACACAGTGTATTGTGACATTCTATAGATATAAATGTGAATTACAGTTACTGTCTGTAGGCATATGAAAAGGCAGAAATTGTCTAACAATCACAACATTTAGCTAAATCAGGAACCATTGTGTTAAACAAGCCAGTTAGAACTGACCTCTCGCCGATTTTTGGATTGTAACCAATCATCTTTGATCTATAGCTGTCACTCTTAGTATGGCCAATCAAACATAAAAAGTTCAGTGCCAACTGAAATTGAATCTTCTTTAAAGTCTTCCCAAAATAACAGTTGACAAATAGCAAATAAAATGAATTTGGATACACTAATAATAATATAATATAATAATAATAATACTATTATTAACACGAGACAGCGGTGTGATGTCAACACTGAATGGTTAATGTCTGACTAAAGTGATTCATAGAGCACATACAAATACATCCAATAAATGCCTAACTACTGTATCTGCACTATTGCTGTTATCGTATACCCAGCCTATCAACACACTAAGATGTTAAACAGCTCATTCTGTGTGACATGTGATGGACGGAGACCCTATAGTCCCGGCGACTTCACCTTCCAGACTCCACACACAAGCCAATATTAAATACGTGTGAGACTCTGGAGGCGCTGGTGTTTAATAAAGCACCAATCTGCCGCTGTGGACACCAAAGGAGGTGATATAGGCACTTCATAAAGTGCATGTTATGAAGTTAAAGGAAAGCCATAGTTTTAATCAAAGACTCTCAAAGCTCTATTGGACACACTTGTGTCACATAAATGCACAAGCACACACACACACACACACACACACACACACACACACACACACACGCACACACACACACACACGCACACACACACACACACACGCATATTCACATTTTGAATTTAATGGAACACCTTCCTGACTAATTCCTAGAAGCCCAGACTTTAATCTGAGAACATGTCATCAGATATCATCACTATGGGACTCGAGACAATGTTCAAAGACCAGATGTAATGGTCTCTTACTGTACAAAGTTAAATCCAAATTTAGTTACTAGAAAAAAGACAGATATATGGTCAGAAAGAGAAGCAGAGAGAGAGAGAGAGAGAGAGAGAGAGAGAGAGAGAGAGAGAGAGAGAGAGAGAGAGAGAGAGAAAAAAAACTAATAGGTAACATTGGCTACATTATCATTTTTTCAGTGATATCTTCTCCCAAAATAAATGTAATGCGTGGCCAATGGCCATAGACAAACATAGCTAAATGTTACTTGTAAATCTACTTAACATATTTTATAGCAGTATTGTAGAGGCACATTAGACAACTGTTTCAAACCTGATAAATGCAATATCTTGGTAGTAGAGATACACTGTATTCATTATGTATAAGTAAAGTTTGGCACAGAATGGCTCTGGCACGTCTCTGGTGAATATAGTGAAGCATAAAGATACAGCTTCTAGCCCACAATGTGTTTTGGCCCACTGGGAGATAACTGTCTTCTGTACAAAGTGTAACTCATGGAACCATTTTGGGGCATCATAAATAAGTAATGACACCACATAGTCAGGAAAGAACAAGCCGGCTAAATATTTCATCCCCCCAGCCCTGTACTATGACCTAAAATGCGGACTTGAATCAACAGAGGAGGGCTAACCCCATGAATATGACTGATATTGATCTCAGTAGCATAAAAAGGCAGTTTCAACACTATGTGAGAGTTCTCTAGGGGTCTTTGCATGATCAGTATATATAATAGATGGTTGTTTACCCTCTTTATTACATCACTATCTTCATTGTTACACATTTCCTAATGATGGTAAACCAAGACAATGTTTAATTCCACCTGGTGAAGATAGATAGTCAATGTATAAAAGATGGGTTTCTATTAATGGCTGCTTTTACTACAGCTGCAGAAAGGATGAGAAGTGACTGTGTGAGATCAGGTATTTCCATTTTCCTAGTGCAGGGAAGATGATGTTTATTCATGTCCCCTGTAGGGAGTGCATCATGCAGGCTGCCCCCTGCCACAATACTGGCACATCTGAAACAGACAAAAATTGTCAGAGCAGGAAAATAATTTATTCACAACCCTCATTAATAGTCCAAAGCAATGGCACCATCTAATTATGAAGATCATCCATCAAACATAACAAGGGCTGTCACCAATATTTAGCCAGGGTAGAAGAACCAGAGCACAATGCTTTGTATGCTAAGCATCACGCCACAAAGAATTTGCAAGTTCACAATCTTGACACTAATGGCTTTTCATAATTTAATGAATGATGTATTAATCCAAGGCGGGAACTTTGCAGAATTGGAGAAATGGACTGGGAAATACAAACATAAGCCACTGCCAGCAATTTCATTGAGAAGCTTGATGGAGGAGGTGGGCTGTGTAAAACCCTACGCCACATTGGATGAGCTTATCCAGTGGACTTTTCTATACAGTGACAGGCTTACATCTAAATGCAAAGCCTCTGTACTAATTAGGACATCTTAATGAAAGTAAATCCTCTGTGGGCACAAATTGACGAGGGCCATGTAAAAGCAGTCAATGCTATTTTGTATTGTTGTTATTGCCATTGTCAGCTATAGGTATTTGGCACAGATAACCTTGTGAGGAATATATGTGTACTTTGGTACATTGGGTGTGTCATATGCCACAACCAATCCCACAGTCAATAAGCACCAAGAAATGTTTGCTCAGATAACTTTCCTCTAATGAATAATTTTTTATGCATCAAGCAAAATCGCAATATCAAATCGCCAACCAAGCCCTGCAAAAAGCGCCTTGCCTCTTCTGCCTTGACAATATTTCATTGTTTGATATCTACTCCTGTGAAAATATTAAATTACAGGCAAGCAGATTAGCTCAGGCTAACACCACAGAGCGCTTTTATTGCAGCCTGTGATTTAGCGCCACTATTTATAATACTGATTGTGTCTACGCCAATGATTTAGCACCCTACAGGCACTGCGCCACTATAGATACGTGTCAGAGGAGGCTCTGTTTTCAAAGAGAGGTTGGCACACAGAGTGAATGAGAGAGAGAGAGAGAGAGAGAGAGAGAGAGAGAGAGAGAGAGAGAGAGAGAGAGAGAGAGAGAGAGAGAG
>JAODOY010000014.1:239916-253618 GCA_025399855.1 Forbesichthys papilliferus | reverse complement strand
TATATCTGTAATGGAATAATTGCATCCTGACCAGAGAACGACATCACACCACCTACCAAGTAGACTATTCAACCTTGTCCCTCGTCGGGGGGAAAAAAATCATCATATGGTTAAAGCTTGGCGCAGCACAAAACCGCCATTGCGCATTATAGAAATTAATTGGTTTCAGAGCGCAGCAGTGTGGCTCTCGCTTTTAGTCTGATAGGGCATTTAGTCAATTTATCCTACATATTGACCAGTGGGGACCCCATTGGACCCGACCAATGGGGGGAGGGGCACAAAGCATATTTAAATCCCCCTTTCTCCACAGTTTAAATAAGAGTCATATGTTTTGCTGTGTGGAAAGACACCATATCTATTATCTCCCTCACCATCTTTTGCTACTCCACTTGAGCATATTTTCTGGTAGAAATCTTTGTTTATCTGTCACTTTGTATTGTGGAGAGGATTGGGTACTCACAGTTACAGGTCTCATTGTACTTACACACTAGCAGGTGATTTAACTTCAGGTGATCAACAAGATTAGTAGTGTTTCCAGATTTGGAAAGAACTTCTTTTTGCAGACTACTGAAATGACCTGAATAATAATAATAATCATATATTCAACGTATGTCTGAGTACTCAAAGCCACTGAAGATCAACCATGGTCCCATGTGCACACAACAAGGGAGTTACTCAGAGGTGAAGCAAGGCAAGAACATGTTACATGGAGCAGAGAAAATTATGTTCAAGGAAAAAAAAACAACTATTTTATTAAAACATAATCAGTCAAATTGACATGGCCATTTAATCGCCTAACACTAGCAGCAAAGCTACATTCGTAAAAAATATAACAGCAGACAACCACAACTGTATACTGTAGAAGTTAATTTGGCATTTACAGTTTGGGTGCTTCATTGTGATAAATGATAAGGTACACGTATTTACAGCATTTCTGTTTAAGGAATTGCAGCCTTTTTTTAACATCAATTAATATACTACAGGTTTCATGGGTGTAGGTTGAGTTGCAAAGGGGAAGCGCCACAAATGGGCAGGCTAAAGCAGCATAAATACTGTATGGTGCCAAATGTAGCCAGTTGTATGTATATTAACATCAAACAAACTACTTTGTAAGTAGATTTTGTAATTGAGATCAAGGCCTGAGCTTGACTTCGTAGTCTAAACTATATGCTCAATGTGTCATAGCCAACATGCCCCTTTTCACATGTTGACAGAGTTCCTTGAGGCCTCAATACTTGCCATGCTTGAATGTGAAAATATACCACCGCATTATGCCCATTTTCAGTCTGCTCTCAGAAAACAGTCATGTTCAGTGACTGTTCCTTTAAATCCAACAAACCACTCCTCACCTCGCCCCTCTACCACCTAGTGTGCTGACGTAAGGCTACGGCTTGTTTTGGTACTAGTGATGGGATGTCTGGGTCTTCTGAGGGACTTGCTGGATCTTTGAATCTTGTTCAGTGTAAAACATTTTTTTTGAGTCTCTGTTACGTGACCAAAGAACTGAAGATCCAGATCATTTGATTTATTTAAGTCATGCTATGTAAACAATTGACATGCATGATCTTAGTAAGGGTGTTGCATGTGTTACATTCTATCTGATTAGCTTAATAGGTTAAGTAATGCATTTGTAATATGGAGATTGCTGGTTCAAACTCTATCCTATATTAAAGTTTTCATTTTGTAAAAGTTTGCTCCGTGGACTGATTTATGTCAATGATATTCTAGGTTACTTGCGGATTTACATTTCAATAAGAAATAACTAAAGATGCTATGTATTTAGTTTAAAATATTCTTAAATCAACTAATAATATTAAGAGAGGTATCAGAAATATCGGTTTTGATAATGTCAAAGACCTATATTTACTGCATTCATTGCTGGGCAGTAACTAGTTACTAATAACTTGTTCATGTACAAGTTACAGCCCGATTGCTATGCCCAGCATTCCAGGGCACTGGAGACCCACGTTGCTTTCCACCACTGGATGAATCAGAAGTGAGTAGCAGCCTAAAGGGCTTTTGTTTGGTGCTGATTTAAAGTTTATTCTAGATTGGTAGGTAAACCGCTATAAATGCAAATGGGGCATAATGAAGTTGTTGGACAATTCAAAGCCATTCTTCTCGCCAGTGTGTGCCTGTCAGGAAGAAGCTTGTCTGTGTCTTGCCTGTGACCCCAGCACACCCTAGACACTTGTGCTCAATGTTGATGGTTGTGTGGGGGTAGCCTATAGGTTGGAGTTTCATGTGTTCCTTTGTCGGTTATGATTGTGTGTGTGTTCTGTTTTCTGTCGTGTTGCCTATACTGCATGTATTAAATTCAGAGCAATGCTATTCCCTGGTCTTTGTGTTTCTTGTCATCTGGTTTGCACTTACTGCTTCCACAACATTACAGTTGCCTGCAAACTGGCCTATTCCGTTTATTATGACGTTGATTTTATTTGGCGGACTGTGGCTGTGACTATAGCAGAAGATTATAAAAAAGCAGTGTTGTTGGCTCTCAGTGTTTTTAGCAGTTTAGTTCAATTGTGATATTCTTGCCTTGGTGTTATAAATTATCTTAAATCACTTTTGTAGCCTATTGGCTTCTATTACCGTATGACTGTAATATTAGACTGTGTTAATTGCTCAGATAACGTTTTTTTTTTTGCCTAGAGTTTTATATCTTTTTAATACAATAATTTTCCGTGTTTTTAAAGTTTAAAGTTTTTTAAAAACTTTTTAAAGTTGACAGTATTTTCCAGTTTTGTATGATACTTTTCTGGCACCGCTGCTACCAGAAAATCTGTTTTTTTTTAACGATATTTCTTTTTACAGTGTATCCAGATGTGAAGGGGTGTTTAATAAAACCGTGTACAACTGGCCTCTGCAACTCGGCTTATGCATCACAGGACAAACGCTTGATCACATGTTTTCATTTTATGTGAGCACAAACACATCAAACACTTACAATTCTGTAACTTTCAAAGACCATGCAAATACAGTACAGTTTGTGTTATTTTAATTGTTTGCAATTAACAGAATTATTTCAACTTTTTAACTCTATGGTATTACTGTTTTTTCTTAATTTAGTATCATATTTTTGGATCGATGTACTGTAACATTGCTGAAGCTACAATACATAAACCTATACCTTCAATTAAAGGTGGGGGCTAAACCTCTTCTAAAGGTGACATTCCCAGGATGTTTTAGGCTCTCAACATGTATATTAATTATATATATTTGTGTAAAACCAAATATTTTTTTTTTATGTTCACGGTTATCTGAAAAATATCAGTTGCTTTAATTATTTTCAAAAAATAATAAAAAAATACACTGTCCCCAACCAACCAACGCTGACTGGACGAACATTGTGATCTGTGCTAAAATATTCCTGTTTTTTTGTGTGTAGAATAGTGTGTAATATACTCTGGCATCCCTTGTGTCATCAGTTAAATACAAAATGTACAGTAGTGTGTTAGGAACAGCTCAGCATAAAACATCAAACAAATATTAACAACCAAGGAGACCAAATATGATCAGCTTTTTGACCTCTTATTGTCACAGCTGAATGTGCTAATGAATGTCAGCAGAGATCTGTTGCTTGTTTGCGGTTAGCCATAATTGTTAGCCAGCAACCATTTGAAAGAGGCATCATTATCGGCTGACAGTGAAAACAGTTCCCACAGTGATATTCTTTGTGGTTGGGATTGCTAATAGGGTTTCAGGTGCGTGATTTACACCTTTCCTTCCCTGCAGTAAGCCTTCCCCTTATGCTGTGTGGACCCATCTCGCATTAAGCATTGCAACTGTCTATAAATAATGCTAATTAGGGAGGCCACGTATTGTTATTAGATGTATGTGTGTGTGGGTGAATAGCTGCTAACCTGTGTTCATATGAGCATACAATTATGACTTGTGTATGTGCCTGTTAGTCTGAACTAAATATTTATTTTCCATTGTGCCACCCTTGCAGACCTGCACCAAATACTCTGGCTCTATCCCAAGTTCTTTAGCACTCCTGTAATAAATGACTATGCATGATGGGCCAAACAGACGTGTTATTGACATGGCGTGGCACAGCTTCTCACCTTAGTCCTCCCTCTTGACCATCAATCACCAATGTAACCCATTTATCAAGTGGCCGCGTCTGCCCGCCCCCCGTTTGACAGAACCATGTTTTTCCCAATTCAAAATCTGATTTTGATGGAGCACTACTGGAGTGCAGCAGCATTTTATTTTATATTTTTTGGGAAAGGAAGGTGATTTGCTTAGGGCCTATGTCCATATCTTTAAACTTCCCAAACTCCCAAAGGTCATTATAAAATATAACAATGTTTTTGGTTGGAGAAATGACTTAAAACGATATTTGCCAGTTTTTGACTGGCTGAGCTATGCACTGTCTCATGGGGTCAATGCAGCACTTATTTCTCCGTATATGTGTTGTATTTCCATAAGCACGTTTTCAGCTCCACAATTAGTGACACACACACTGTGGAGAGTAACTGGTACTATTGATAGCTATTGATCAAATCCCATCAATACACTATAAAGCTACAGTATAATCAGCTTACTTAATGCAAGCCACATCACTTGCATGCAATGGAACGATGCCTGTTTCAAAATGAAGTACATGCAGGATGACTCCTGAGATTGTTACTGCCTAAGGACATAGGGTCATTTCAATTGAGCCTCTGAATGTGGATGAAAGAAACATTTTTCATCTTACTAAGTGTGAGTGACAGAGAATTAATAACAGCCCTACACCATATAACCGCAAGTTAATACCTGCATGCAGATTGCTTTGTTGCTGTCCATTTTGAAGAAAAATATTATATTTTTGATACAGTATGCAGGGAACAAATCTTTCTGATGGGTTCCTCCCAACATTTTATTTTCCAAATTGCAGTAAGGGCTGTCAACAATCCTCTACAATCTCCACACATGTTTTTGAAATATGATTGCAATATTATTTAGTATCCATATGTATAGGTGTATCTGTATGTATAGTTTTTATCAAAGACCGTTCCCCTAAGAAGAATCAATCGTAGGCCTAACAGGGGAATCTAGCATGTGTGGTGCCAGGAGGGGCAGAGTGTGTGAATAGTGTGCACTCTTATAATGCCTGGCCAGGTGAGGCCAATCAAGGCTAATCCACCTCCAGACCAGGGACGTCACACTATGGAAACCATAGTTTTCAATTAGAAATACTGTTATTGTTAATTGTGTCTTGCGATGGCCTCGACATTCAACATGCATATGCGTATGTGGTTAAAAGCAAACCTCTGGACTATTCTTAATCACATGCCTATATAATTCCACTGGATGAAATTGTGCCTAGTGTATTTATTGCAAATTACTTTGAAGCATGCAGTTGGAAAACACAAGGAATCAATCCAAGTAACAAATCCATCATTCATTGATATTTAAAAAGAGTCTCCAGAAAATAGCAGAGGTATATCCAAGATTGGCAATATAAAAGCTCTTTATTGGCCCTCAAGTCACCCTCTTCTCTATGCAAAATTACTTCAAAGCAAAGAGCACTCTCTCTAGATGAAAAAAAAAAGAAAAAGAAATCGAGTAGAAAAGTAGGAAGTACTCTGATGTACTTATTGACAAGAGCTTACATGAGTCGCTACACTATCCTGAAAAGAGCCAAGAGTTGAGGTGGCCGTCTCAAATGCAAAATCGACCTATGTGATCGTATTCATAGGATTACCATGTTGCCGTACTCTGCCGGGCAGGACAATGAAGTAAAAAATATATATTTTTAAATAGGAAAAGATCATATGATTTTAATGACTGGGTATATAATTTAAGGTAATACAGTAAAGGCCCCCATATACTTGCTTTTGTGCAACGCGTACACGTTGTCTGTGTTGCGAAAGGAATTGTTTATATACTTGGCCCGATACGCCTGGTAGTCATCTTGCGTATGTGTGCGTGTAATTAAAAGCAAGTATATTGCGGGCTTAACAGAATTGAGCTAGATAATACAAGGGATCTCACAGACTCAAACATGAAGTGAGCTATGTGGTGCTCTTATCTTCCAATTGCAGATGGAACTGGTTCTTAAAAAAATAAATTCTGAGTAATATTAATGCATCAAAATGTATATATGTCTTCACATAATTACATCCTTATTAGTAATCCTATTAGTATAGAGTTACATCCTATACTAGTCCTGGCCATGAGGGCTGGGGTGCCACAATAATCATACACAAGGCAGGCTTAGCATAAAAAAAGTATTCTGTGTCTTCAGTGCAAAATGCCATGGGAAATCATGGTAAAGTTCTTATCCTGACGATGTGTATGTTTTCTTGTTCCTGTGTTTTGACCTAACTCCCCTCTACTCTTGTTTCACTGTGCTCTGATTGGCTTACTGATGGCTGCCAAGGCCCCATGGGCGTACCCGACTTGATGACACTTGATATCCCAAGATGTATTGTATAACAACATGCCAGTGTAATATAAATCTACAGATTATGTAGATACGATGTAATACACTATTCTAAAATGTGTGCATAGTTTGATCAATTGAAGGCATCAAAAGTTCACTTGCAGAGAAGACGGTAAAGAATACTACTTCAGCAATTATATGGAAAGAATATTACTTTTTCAGATAAATTATATAAAAAAGGAGAAAGACAGGCAGGTCGGACAAAGGCCAAGCCCCTAGATGTGCTTTCAGAAGCCTGCCATTGGACAGCTGCCTTAATGGACATGCAACATCCCACCCATAAGTGCTTTGACATCTTGCTGCCATAAATAAACGCTAACAGGGCCGCTCTATTAGGCTAAACAAGGCCCCGCGTGTCCCTCCAAAGCCAGGAAGTGCCCCCCTAATGGTACGCTAATGCCTTTATTGGATTACTTCACCATCTCCTATTGCAATACATCACAGCTACAGAGTTTCAAAGGCCTCCCTGGCATTTTGGTGGATTTGATAGAATGGAGAAGGTCTGGTGGGATTGATATCACCCAGACCCAGAATGACTGCAATTAAGATTATTTCCAGATGAAGATTATAGCTATCTCTGATGACGGCTGTGTATCTCTAGAAGGATACTGGAGGTCATGAGAGCACTTAAAAAACAATTGAAAGTGATATAATAATATGCTTGCTATTAGTCGTCAACATCTGGCTGAGTGGTACATGTGGTGTAAGACAGACTACTACTACTACTACTACTCAAATAGCAATTGAGCATTTCTATCATTGTGCCACCAAAGTAAGGTAAAAGATAACACTAATCAATATAAAACTGCATTTATTTATATATTTTAATTTAATGATTGTCTAAGTAGAGAATGCTTACATCACATTCATTTTGTGAATGGTCTTCAAGAAAACTACTACAGCACACACAAACCTTCGTGTGCCATTGATGTTACTCAGGATATTTAAGGCCAGTGTTTTTGTTGTGAGAAAATTGACACAGCATTGACATTTTCATTGCGATGAGTTGTACATCTTAAATGTCTCAAATGTCAATTGCACAAACAAGAAATAAAATAAAACAGGGTTGATTATAATGTCTTCTTCACTTACATTGGCCTGAAGGTCACAGATCCTAACCCACAGACTACGGAAGCAATTACTGTGCAAATTACGCAGCTGGTGCAACAAACGAAGTACTTAAGAAAATGTTTTTTCCATTAGCCAGACACTTTGGTCCGCATAAGGACCTTGGGGTGTGCACCATCTCTTTCGCAAGTAATGTGTGTATTCACATGCTGCATTTGATAGGCCATTAGTGACCCTTCCTGAGTTCATCAGAGTGAAGTCCTAAAACACCTCTTTGCAATTTGGTTGGTGTCATACAATTGTGTGTGGCATAGAATGCACTAACATATGCACCAAAACATGAACCAACGCAATCACAGCAATGACTATTTCAAACTCAGAAAATCTGACTTGTGCACACAAACACAAAACATCCCATCCGTTTTACTGCTGCTGTTGTGCATTCTTAATGACCCCTCCATTGGTAATGGATTCATCAGCTAACCAATTGAGGGGTTCTTCTCTCACACCCAGAGGAGTCAACTAGTGGCAGTAATGAGAACATTGACGGGGGCCGGTGCCCTCAATATGAGCCATCACCATAAATCTCACCATATTCGCCACAACCGTTATTCGCTCATCCTTCCATTTCAGCACTTAGCAGTTTTAATCAGGAGGATTTTTTTCATCACCTCCCACTGTCGACATCCCCCTTCCAACTCTCTGGAGGGTCTTTAATAGTATCTTCACCATATGCTCATATATTTCCTCACCCTTTTTTTCCCTCGGTGCCACTAACGGAAAGAGCCATGCCACTTTACCTCTCTGCCCTCTCCCCATATCCACTTGTAACCTATAGAGGCAATTTGCTGCCTCACACCTAAGATACAGTTCACAAGGTTCTCAAAGAACTCTCTTGCTAACGCATCCAAGATTATCTTGGCGACTCGCTTGAGAAGCTATTAGAGGTATTATAGGCACAGGTGGTGTTAATACTATAGTGTCAGTGGTGTCAGCACAAAATGTGTGAAACCTTTTGAACTTTTATACCTACTATACTTCTATCCTGAGAGCACAATTCACTATTGTCCATTCAGTGGACAGTCATCAATCGTTTTTCCACAATAAAAGCATTCTTTAAAATGGTTGTTTTGACTGACACCTTGGAGTGACTGTGAGGATATACAGTGTATCTGTCATTTCAATGGAGAAGACGTGTAGCATTTGACCCATGTACTTTATATTAATGAGTTCAACAAATAAGAGGCAGCATTTCACCAGTAACATTGTTCACCGCTATCCTCCATCGTCCCTGCCTGCTCTACCAATCAACTTTTTTTTTTATCCACTACTGGGTCCAAATAAAATTAATGTTAGTTCTAATATCAAGGCAAGAATACATTTTATTTTAACCAAACTGATGAAACCAGAGCGAGTCAACATAACACTTCTATTTAATTGTGTTCACAACGTTTTGAGGAAGACCATTAAACAAAGAAAAACTGCTCAAGCCAATATATCAATGCCATATGGTATGTGTTATAGTTTGTGTTGTCCTTAGTTTCCCTAAAAATATGGATGGAACTGTCCAACCAAGTCTACAGTAGAAGAAACTCCCAAGTTCAGCATCAAACTTGATCCATTTATTCATCAAGAGTTGTATCCAGCCAAGGGTATAACCATTAATACAGGTAATGTGATCGCATCAGCTGCTTCAGTCGGGCCCGTGAAGGCGGGACATTACTGATTTAACAGGACGTTCAAATCTACAAACCATTCCCTACACTATGCTTATCAAGCTTAAACAATCTGTTAAATTAATTTATCGAATATATGCGAGGAGACATATCGTATATTAGAAATTCACTTCCTATACAAAATACATTTTCCACATACCGCATGTTGTAGCACAGCTTAAACAACAGCTCTAATGCAAATAATTTTTTGATGCTAAAAGTGCTACCAATTGCTGTTCAGCAATTATTTAGTGGGGACCATATTGTGCATACTCTTCTAACTAACTAATGGTTCTTACTTTATAATAGGACTGGGCGATCAACAATATTATCACAATAAAACATTTAATATCAGTCGATATCGATAAATGGAGATCAAATATCTTTCTAGTCTAATGGCTGAATTATGCTCTTGGTTAGTTATTTTAGTATAACTAAAGTTAGTTATTTTTAATGTTATACTAAGGCCCTAAGAGCTTTTATTTTGAAGTAGAGAGATACGTATCCTTGTCATCCAGTCATAGAGAGACTGCTGAACGTTTTGAATCAGAGTTCAGAGAAATGAGACGAGATATGGTTAACAGTTAAACTAACACAGCTTGGCAATACTTTAACCATTTGAATGGGCTATTATAGTTCAGCCTACCACATTTTCAGCCTGCCTGTTTGCCCGATCGCTTAATCATTCCAATGTTCATTTAGCTATACACTGTCGCTGTGTAGAATTATCTGTGACAGAAACACTGGTAGCTCTAACCCTAATCCTTGTGTAATAATCTTGCTATATGACCCAAAGTAAAAAAACAGTGTGTAAAATGATGACACTATAACTGCCTTGAAGGGCGAGGAATATAGCTTTGGCATACAGTAAACATGGCATTTTGAGAAAAAGATCAGTTCACTCACAGTAGAACCCTCGGGGCAATCAAGGTATTCAGTGAATACCCCAGATAAAATATAGTATAGCCTAATACATATTATTTATATATGAAAACTAAACAATAAAACAACAGAGCTACTGAAAATGAGACATTTTAATAAGCAGCAGACTGTTCTCTGACACAGAAAAAAATCTACCATACATGAAGGCAAATGGGGTAAAAATAAACCAATCACATGTTTTCTTGTGATAGTTGCCAGGCAGAATACTCTGAACAGCATCGGTGTTACTAGCAATGCGGAGCATTCAGTACATGTATTTAATACCTTCCACGTTCTATGTTAAAGTGAATAGGGGCATATTTCACAAGAACGTTTTCATTAGCCAATCCCAGTTCGATATGGGATGGGGGTGGGACTTTATGTAAAAATGTCAACATCATTTGACTAATATAGAATGCCCTACCATGTCACTCATGCTGACTGTGTCTGTGTGAATGCTTGTGTAGGTTTATTGAATAGGTATCCCACCAAACACGTTGAGCTAAGTAGCAGATGATCGACTTAACTAAAGGTCTGCTTGCTACTATCTTTACAATAAGTGAAAAGGAAAACATTTGGCCACTGAAATTTGATCTAATGTAGTAGTACAGGACCCACAAAGGAAAAAGTGAGACAAAAGAGAATACATTTTACCGATTGACATTCACATTATTTCAGTAGATGTATCGTTGAGCCAAGATGAAAGCAGCGCCAGCAAGTACTGGTACTGTGCGGTGACAATATTGATCTTTTTGTCAGCATTGCATTTTCGGGGAGGAATTTGAGAGTCAAGAGGTACTGTATTTTGACCATCGTGAAGTCATAGCTTACATTGACGATGGATCAACCTCTTCTCCACCATATTGTTCACATTGAATATGGATACCTCTTTGCCTCTTCTCATCGGAGTTCCATTCCCAATGCTAAACAAATTCTTTGACATGTGGCATGAAAAATATGCCTGAAACATATTGCAGAGTTTTTAACTACACTTGAACTAGTAAAGTTGATAAACTAAAAGAATTTGTGTTAGTAGCAGCCTACAAGTCAGGCAAATATGTACTTTATTATGCATTTTGCGTGCATGTGTGTGTGTGTGTGTGTATATGAGGTTAACAATGCCAAATGGTTATTCTTAAATTCCGAGTCCTTCAAGCAGCTACTGCTCCAGTTATTGCTCTGCATCTTCTGCACCTGATTTTCTTGATGCAAAAACAAGACATTGTTTACCCTATTTCCCAATGATAGGAAACCCAGACACGTGGATTTGTCCTTCGTCTAAAAGGTATTCTCTTCTAGATGATGCGTCAGAAATGCAGTTATTTTTGAGAGAGCTTATGAGAGAGGGGGCAAGAAAGGGTCATGCCAAAGCAGCTGCTACCCTCCGGTCTTCTGAGGACTTCTGGGTAAACTTGTCCTAAATAACTGACAGTAGACTGATGGATGTACAACAGAGCTGGCCTATTATTGGACACAAGGTGACTTTTACAGGGCTATTTTCCCGTTCCTCTTCACGGAACTATTTTCATATCTGGTGCATCAGATGAACAGCAGATACAGACCTCTGAGAGGGCTGTCCATTAATGGCTGAAATGAAAGATTAACACTCAAATTGCAAAAAACACCCAACCAAATCCGAAATCAGACAACCAAGTTTGATCTTTTATATCCCTGCTGAAAAAAAACAGCATTGCTGGTCACCAGCATAAGGTATGTTTTGCATGCTGGAACCAGCATTCCATGCTGTTTTCTGGTGTACCAGCATCCCACTAAGCCAGCACTAACCAGTATGAACCAGCTTGGACCAGCACTACACCAGCGCTAACCAATCTGAACCAGCATGAAATTCATGATGGTTTATGTTGGATTTTTTTTACGAGGGTGACACATTGATTGGTTCTTAAAAACACTTGGACAATGAACTGACATTTTAATGCTAGCACTTTGAGCATATGGGTTCTGTTTCGCAATGGCTTGTGTGCATGACAAAAAAAACTGATCTCTGGTAAAATGTTACCAGAAATGTTCTCATGCTCGTACGGGCAGCACACACACATCTGGGATTATGCTAATTGAATTATATACTGCATAACATCTGAGAATATTGGCAACTCAAAATATTTCCTACACAATAAGAATGCAACTTAATGTGGAAACTATTTAAATACCCTCAGTTTTTACAGTCCAAAAGTTCAGATCATGAATATGATTTTGAATAAAACAACTGTACGGACTAGGAAGGTAGTATCAAACACTATGTAGAAATATTACTGTAAATTGGAATAATTCAATCAATCTACAGATGCCTACAATATCAGGCACATAAAACTCTCAATAGTGCCTTTAAAATCTATTGACAGTACTTGCATTGTTGTTCCAATATTGGATGTTGTTCATAAGACTTGTTAAGGAACATTATTATGAAACCTGTATTAAACTACAGCAGTGATCTAAAGCATTCCTTGATTTATTGACTAAACAATGTTGTCTTATAATGTCTACGCATCAACACCCCACACACACACTTCACAGTGCGCACATTTTCCATTTTTATTTCCTGCAATCACCTGCAGTGTCCAAGTAAAGGGATGGGTGCAGAGGGAGAGTTGAGGGAGAATAATGCCATTTCAAGATAGGCCTTATTTAATTTACTGCAGGTCGATGGAGGTTCTCCAATTGCCTCTCTCAGATTAATAAGTAACCCACACGCGCTGTCCATCACTGTCCATCTCCCATTAGGCCTCTGAAATAGGGGCCCAAATTGCCTGGCAAGGTTGACTCTGATGGAAAACACACTCTCGCTCCTTTTCTCTCCATTGCCATTCGCCATCCATTTCCCTCTTCCCACTTTCAAATATTTGCTACAATCTGGTTCAGCCTCATATCAGGTTTCATGTTCATTGCACCCAAAAAAGGGGAAAGAACAGAACTACTGTATTAAAAGCACATGTACAGTGATTAATGTATGAAATGGAGAGGAAAAGTTCACAGTGCAGCTTTTCCCCATGTGTTCCCTGTTTGCCCGTCATCTTTATTTACATTGTATTTGTATTTTATGATAGACAATTAGACATTAAATATGTCTGCTGAGGGCGCTGCAGCACCCCCAACTTTTGACTGGCTGGAGCTGTAGTGCAAAGTCGTATAGGCCCCGTGTCCACATAGGGCTTTTTTCTGAGCGCCAGCGTCCTTTTTTCAATTTGTCCCAATAAGGATAGAGCGTGTGTGACTGCATACAGCAGTCAAGAGAAAAAAATATTTTTTCAGAGCGCTCCGCCTTTTATGTGCGGCAGATCTGAGCGCTTCTAGTTGAAAATATTGTAACTTTTCAGTAAGGCGCTGGTGTCATCACTGCAGCTTTTTTTCAGCCAAATAACCGTGGTAACCAAGAAAACATTTACGAAGTCAAATTGAGGGAGACGAGGGGAGAAGCTAATTTTGTCCGTCTGAGCTGTGTTGACATCTCACTATCACAACAGGGAAACAAAATCGAATGTGTATGAGCATATATTGTTCACATTAAATGTTTCTAGTGCTTTTATCACCATACAGAAGCTTGTTT